>PVHX01002066.1:0-179832 GCA_004024805.1 Geosciurus inauris
GTCTGGTTTTTCCAGCAACATTTGTTGAAATATCTTTGCTTTGTTATTCTGTCTTTGCCCCTTTGTCAAAGATCTTGGTCTACTTTGGGCTCTCTATTCTGTTTTATTGATCTGTCTATTCTTTGGCCAGTACCACATTGTCTGGTTGACTACAGCTTCATAGTAAGTCTTAAAATCAAGCAATGTCTGCCCTCCAACTTCTGCTCTTCTGTTTCAATCCTATGTTGTCTATTCTGGGTCTTTTATGTCTTTATATAAATGTTAGAATCGATTTATCAATATCCACAAAATAATCTATTGGGATTCTGATTGTGATTGCCTTGATTCTATGGGTCATTTCGGGAAGAACAGACATCCTGACAATATTGAGTCTTCTTATTAATGAATAGGGAATATCTGTTCTCCATTCTTCTTTGATTTTGTTCTTCTGGGTTTTGTAGTTTTCCTCATATGGTCTTGTATATTTGCAGATTTATACCTAAGCATTTCATTTGGGTGGGTGCTAATATAAATAGTGTTATGTTTTAAATTGAAAATTCTACTTGCTCATTGCTAGTATATAGGAAAGTGATTAACTTTTGTATATTAACATTGTACCCTGCACCCTATTATAATCATGTATTCATTTTATGAGTTTCTGCATCAATTCATTTAGATTTTCTACATAAATGATACTGTCACCACAAACAAAAGCAGTTTTATTTCTTCCTTTTCATCTGTATGCCTTTTATTTCCCTTTCCTATCTTATGCATTGGCTAGGATTTCTAGCGAGGTGCTGAAAAAAGAGGGAGCGAAGGGGTGCCCTTACCTTGTACCTAGTGGAAGCTTCTAGTTTCTCATCATTAAGTATGATATTAGTTGTAGGGTTTTTGTAGATATTCTTCATCAGGTTAAGGAAGTTCTCCTTTATTCCTGGTTTACTGAGAGTTTTTTAAAAATCATAGATAGGCATATGATTTGGCAAATGCTTTTTCTTCATCTGTTCAAATGATTAGGCACATTTTCCTTTATAGCTTGTTGATGGGTTACATTAATTCACTTTCAAATGTTGAACAAGCCTTGCATATCCAGGATAAGTTCTACTCAGTCATAGTATAGAATTACTTTTGAACACTATTGGACTCAGTTTACTAACATTTCATTGAGAATTTTTTGCCTTAATGCTCAAGGGAGGGATTGATCTGTAGTTTTCTTGTAATGTCTGGTTTTAGCCTTCTGGTAATGCTGGCTTTGTAGGATGAGTTAGGAAATGTTTCCTCTGCCTCTAGCCTCTGAAAGAGATTGTAGAGAATTGGTAAATTTTTTTACTGGAGGTACTTTAAATGTTTGATAGAATTCTCTGGTGAATCCATTTGCACCTAGTACTTTCTGTTTTGGAAGGTTATTAATTATTGATTCAATTTCTTTAATAGATGTGGGCCTATTCAGATGGTCTACTTCTTTTATGAGTTGTAGTGATTATATCTTTCAAGAAATTGGGTCATTTCACCTAGGATAGCAAGTTTCTGGGCATAGAGTTTTTCACAGTATTACATTATTATCCTTTTAGTGTTTATGGTATCTGTAATGATGCATCCTTTATTTCTAATATTAGGAATTATGTCCCCTCTTTTTTTCTTAGCCTGGTCAGAGTCTTATTGATATTATCTTTTCAAAGAACAGTTTTAATTTCATTGATTTTTCTCTATTGATTTTCTGTTTTTAATTTCACTACTTTCTGTTCTAATTCTTACTTTTTCTTTTACCTCCCTTTCTCCCTCCCTCTCCCCTTCCTTCCCTCCCTCCCTCTTTTTCTTCCTTCCCTCCTTTGGTGGATTAGACCCATGGTTTCCCACGTTAGGCAAGCACTGTACAACTGAGCTATGCCCCCTGTCCTTCCTTTTCTTCTGCTTATTTTGATTTTCTTTCTCTAGTTTCCTATGGAAGAAACCGAGATTGTTGATTCTGATCCTTTCTTCTTTTCTGACTCTTGCATTCAGTGCTATAAATTTTCCTCTAAGCACACAGCTTTGCCTGCATCCCATAAGTTTTGATAAGTTGTATCTCACTTTTCATTAGACAAAAATATTTTAAAATTATTCTTGAGATTTCTTCTCTGACTCATGCTTTATTTAGAAGTGTGTCATTTAGTATCCATGTATTTTGGCATTTTCCAGTTTTTTTTTTTGTTATTGCTTTCTATTTTAGTTCTGTTGTGATCTGAGAGCAGACATTATATCATTTCTGTTCTCTTAAGTTCATTATAGTGTGTTTTATGGTCCAGAACATGGTTTACTTCATTCCATTTTATAACTAAATAATATTTCATTGTATGGAGGTAACACATTTTGTTCATCCCTCATCAGCTGATGGACTTTTTGGATTGTTTCCATTTTTGTTAATCCACTGTATACCAAACACACAATTCAGTGGCATTTAATACATTCATATTGTTGGGCAACCAATGCCTCTTTCTAGTTGCAAAATATTCTAAAACGAACTCTGACCCCATTAAACAACAGTTCCTCTCCACCTCCATCATCCTGGGCCACCATTGATCTGCTTTCTGTCTCTGTAAATCTATTTTGGATATTTCATATAAATAGAATCATACATCATGTGATCTTTTGTGTCTGGCTATTTTAAAATTTTTATTTATTTTTATGTATATATTTTATTTTATGGTACTGGGGATTGAACCCAGAGGCACTTAACCACTGAGTCACATCCTCCAGCCCTTTTTAATATTTTATTTTGAGACAGGATTTCACTGAGTTGCTTAGAACCTCAGTAAGTTGCTGAGGCTGGCCTTGAACTTGTAATCCTCCTGCCTCAGCCTCCCAAATTGTTGGGATTAGCAATGTGCACCATCATACTTGGCTTGGGTCTGTCCCTTTTCAATTATAATGTCTTCAGTGTTCCTCCATGCTGGAGCTTTTCTTTTTATGGCTGAATAATATTCTGTTGTGTAGACATACCACATTGTGTTGATGGACATTGGAGTTATTTTCACTTTTGGCTATTGCAAGTAGTGCAGCTCCAAACATTTGTGTACAAAACCTTGCTTGAATACATGTTTTCAGTTCTTTTGTATAGACATCTAGAAACAGAGTTGCTGGGCTATGTGGTGACATTCTGAGGAGCTGCCAACCTGCTTTCCAAAGTGGCCGTACCACTTGATGTCCCCCAGCAATGTGTGGAAGCTCTCATTTCTCCACATTTTCACTGACTCTTGCTGTTTTCTTTCTTTGGAATCGCAGTGATGATGGTGAATACAAGAAATCTATCATTGTTTTGCTTTGCATTTCTCTAATGACTATTAATGCTGAGCATCCTTTCCTGTGTTCCTTGGCCATTTATTTATCTTCTTTGGAGAAATATAAATTTAAACCTTTTACTCACTTTTCAAGGGGGCTGTTTTTATTGTTGAGTTGTAAGATAATATCTATTATCTACCATCTATCTTCTGAATACTAGATCCTTATCAGATATATGATTTACAAATGTTTTATCTCATTCTTTAAGTTGTAATTCACTTTCTTTTTGAAATACTGGGGGATTGAACCCAGGGTACTTTAGCACTGAGTAACATCCTCAGCCCTTTTTATTTTTTATTTTGAGACAGGGTCTTGCTAAGTTTTCGACACTGGTCTTCAACTTGGGATCCTCTTGCTCCAGCCTCCTGAGGCACTGGGGTCACAGGTGTGTGCCATGGCTTATTTCACTTTCTAGAGAGTATCGTCTGGTGGATGATTTTTATTTTGATGAAATCCAGCTTTTCTTTGTTGCTTTGTGCTTTGGTGCCATGCCTACCAATTAGTTGTCAAATCTTTGATCCTGAAGACTGATGTATGAAGAGTTTTTTATCTTTAGTGCTTACGTATAGGCCTTTGGTCCATTTGGAACTAATTTTTATATATGGTGTGAGGTAGGGGTCCAGTTTTATTCTTTTGCATGTGAAAACCCAGTTGTCTCAGTTGTCCCTTTGTTGAAGGGACTAGAAAGAGGCTATGTTTTAAAGAAAGATGTTATGTCAAATATTAGTGCAATAGGTATATATTGAGCTAACTTTTGGATTTGGCAACAAATGAGAAGGTAGAACCCGAGCGAGTGAAGTTTGAGCAAGGCTGCTTCTCGTGGATTCTTTCTCCTTGAGGGTTTTCTCTGGCCTGGGAAGATGCTTCACTCGGCAAAAGATGGCAGGCCTGAGGAGACAAGGCCTCTGGTCTCCCACACAGAACCCCCAGCCAGGTTCCCTGTGCTCTGTTCTTCCTAGACCTGCATCCATGGGCAAGGATCTCTGAAGCAGAGGAGAGGGACTCCTCCCTTTCCTACCCCCCACGCTACCACCACTTACCTGGTATCCAGACCCTCCCTCCTCTGCCCTAACTGGGCCCTGGTCCAGCTGCCAGGCCCACATCTCTCCCATTTAGCCAGAGGCAGTTCTAAAAACAACCTCAGAAGCATCTACATGTATTGTCCAGCCCAGACTAATGGTGCTGCCATCCCTGGCCTGGACCTGGGTTCATTTCCTCTGGGTGGGGTCACAGTTCCTCACTGCCTAGGAGGTGCTGGAAGGTGTGGTTTTTATTTTCTCATTTGGTTTTTGGAACAAACCTGTCCTCCCAAGTCTTTCTGGCCAAATGACGATGGCGCGGGCCTATCAGCCTCCCGGATGATGCCAAGTGGCCCCATCTTCCGCCTCTTACCCATGAGCCAGATGTTCCCAGAGCTACTTGTTTCCTGGAGCTGCCATAACAAAGTGCCACAAACTGGGAGCCTCAGAACAACAGCAATCTATCCTCAATTCTGAAGGCCAAAAGTCCAAAGCCGAGATGCTGGCAGGGCGGGTTCCTGCTGGGGACTCTGAAGGAGGATCTGCCCCAGGCCCTTCTCCTGGCTTCTGGTGGTGGCCAGCAATCCCTGGAGTGCTTAACTTATCGATGCATCTCACAAGTTTCTACCTTTGTCTCCCTGGGTCTCTCTGCGTCTTTTCTCTTTTTATAAGGACTCCAGGGACTGGAGGTGTGGCTCGGTGACAGTGTGCTTGAGAGAACACTGGTTGTTTTAGATTAGGGGTCACCATACCACCACAGTTCAGCACATCTCATCTTAACTAATTGCATTGGCAGTGACCCTGTTTCCAGGTAAGACACACTCTGAGGTTCCCAGAGGACATGATTTTGAAGGGGCTTTCCTCAACCCAGCACACCTGGCAGTACCAAGGGCATAACTAGGTGGGGGCTCTAGCTGTCCCCTTTAGTCTTCTGACTTTGCATCTGACAGTCTTCACTTGTGACTCTTTGGAGGTCCCCCTTGAGCCACTAGCTACGGGCATGAGTGCGTGCCCACACACGTGGCCAGAAGAGCCTGGGCATTTGTGTCTCTGGGGCCACCTTAGCAGGGTCGTGACTCACAGGTTCCCATGCAGTGTGCGTGCCCAGCCCAGTGGTGAACTCCGAGGTGTAACTTACACTCCAGAGTCCCCGAGGGCAGGTTCAAGGGGCCTCTTTGCCCTCCTGTACAGTGTCATCTGCTCAGGCCCTAGTTTGTCCCAGGAGCATTTCCTTAAGAAGTCACTTTCCACAACAGACATCAGAGCTGCATCTGCAGTGCGGACGAGAGCTGTGTTTCCCTTGGGACAAGCTGAGGAAGCTCCCGCCACTTCAGCATAGACTGGAGGTCACAAAAAAAAGCTCAGGCTGAGCTGGATGGAGACTCTGCTGCGGCTTCTCAGCTGCTCCTACTGCACCCCAAGACCAGGGCCACACTGTGCCCAGCAGGACCTGGTCAGTGGGCCAGCAGTGCCCGGTTCCAACACTGGCTGGGGACGCTACTGGGCCAGAGGTAACAGGTGGTTTCAGTCATTTTAGAAAGAATCTTGCAGGGAAGAGATTTTTGAGTCTGAAGACCATCTACCAGCTTCAGTGTGCCTGTGAAATGAGCTTATTCTAAAAGGGAAGGGAGGAAGAGAGGAAAGGAAGAAGGGAGGAAGGTGCAGGGAAGAGGGAGGGAGGAGGGAGGAGGGAGGAGGGAGGCCCTTCACGTGAATCTGCTTCTCAGGCTGTGCCCATGCTCTGCAGCAGGACTGGTCCAGGAACTCAGCCTGGGGAGCTGCGAAGGGACCCGCCTCACAGGAACGGAAGGTTCATGGATGACAGTGCTCCCTGGGCACGGGGCTGCCTCCCACAGCCTCTGATTAAGTGTCTCTTCTCAGGGGGCCTTGTCCCACCACACTAAGGCCTTCCTGTGACACAGCACCACCTCCTTCTGCACAGGCGGAAATGGCCCTGTGCGCTGGTCACAGTCCCTGCAGGTCACAGTCCTGTGTGCGAGCCCATGAGGCAGACCTAAATCCTCTGACAGTGGACTGAGGGAATCTCCCAGGAAGCCAGTGTGCCAGGATTTGGGCCATAATCCTGAAAGACACAATCCCAAACACCATCATCTCAAATGTCAAAATCCCCAAAGATCAGCACCCCAAATAGCAAATTCTGAAAATATAATTCATTCTGGAAAAATAATTTCAAAATTCTTTACAGTTTTAAACAGATTTATTTGAGAAACATAAAAATGTGACAGAACATAGGCCTTCACACAATAAAATAGGCAGTATTAACAAACATTTTTGTAAGTGTAAACACTCAAAAGATAATCGTGACAGCCACCTGGGCATAATAGTCAAGAGGAGATGGAGTGTGTTCATAAAGAAGGAAGTCAAGATGTGAGGTGGGCAAGCTCATGTCGCCATGGCTGGAGATGATGGGCACCCGGCTTGGGTGGCCGGGTCATGTGGAATGCCATGACGGACAGCCTGTCTTTGGGCAAGATGATCGAAAACCGTGATGGGTCACCACGGTATCTGCTAAGGGCCAAGACCTTCAGAAATTCTCTCTCTACAAATGCAGGTGTAAAAGGGACATCTCTCACTTATTGGGGGAGTTTTGATGTTTTTGTGCACGCAGCACCGATTGCACACAGCCAACCTCGCAATGGTGTGCTTTCCTGGAGGCAACTTTGAAAACAATCCATAAGATGATGTAGAGTTTTTTGTTTTTGTGGTCCCGGGGATTGAACCTAGGGATGCTTTACCACTGAGCCACATCCCCATCCCTTTTTATTTTTTATTTTGAGACAGGGTCTCACTAAGTGGCCGAGGCTGGCCTCAAGCTTGCAATCCTCCTGTCTCAGCCTCCCGAGTTTCTGGGATTACGGGCGTGCGCCACTATGCCTGCGTGCACAAAATGAACTAGAAATCTCTGGAAGTTTACCTAATTTATTCCTTCAGTATTGGAAATGATGCTAAGCTGAAATATATACCATAGTGAAATATAAAAGTAAAAAATGCTGGCAATTTCAGATAGTTATGAAGAAACAATAACAACAAAAATCCAGCCTCCCCTCCCTGCAAAACAACAGTAACAAAAACTGTAACAGAAAACTTGATGCATGAGAAGTGCAGGACAGGGATGGCTGTGGGCCATGGCACAGAGGTGGCATTTAACACTGGTCGACTCTCCTGGGATTGTGATTTTAACTTTAGGAATTCTGAGTTCTGGGGATTTCAACCTTGGGGATGGTAGCATGTCATTCAGGATTATAATCAGCACTGATCTGAGGGGTAGGTATCGAGGCAACAGAGGTAGGGGACATGGGACTCTGGCACATGTGTGCATGTCACCTACTTGTGCCCTCTGGATCTGCCTGGTGGACTCCAGATACAGTGAGTGGCTCCCACTGCACAAGGGCTGGCTGCTGGCCCCCCTCAGGCTGCACTGTGATGGGTCTGATAACATCCAGCCCTGGCGGGAAGGAAGCCCTGGGAGCCGAGTTGCTGGGCATCTGGTTCTCAGGCCCGAGTCTCTGCGGGTCTAGAACATGCCAGAAATTGTTTTTTAAAAGCAGGCAAGTTCTCTGCTTCAGAAAATTCCAGGGCATCTGCCCTGGGACTCCTCTGCCAGATTCTGTCAGAGGCTCCACTCAGTCTCCTGGTTCAGCATGGGGAACCTTCTTGGTCACACCATGTGGCTAGAATGGCAGGCGACTGTCACTGCAGCACAGACATCTGCAGAGGTCTCTTGCTCTGTCTTAAGTAGCTTTCTGAACCCCCAGTAAACAGGCAGGTGGCCTTCCCAACAGTGGTACACGCTGCTTCAAATTTCGAACAGCACCGAGAGGGTGGTGGAGACCACAGAAATTCATTCTCTGGCTTTGGAGGCCGGATGTCTGAAATCAAGGTGTCAGCGGGCGGTGCTCCCAACAATGGCCTCTTCTTCACTGTCCCAGCCTCTGTGGTTGCAGGCATCCCTTGGCTTGTGGTCACACAGTGTCTCCTCTTCTCTGTGTTTCTTAATGAGGACATTTGTCATACGATTCAGGACCTGCTTGAATAATCCAAGAGTATCTCCTCATCTCGAGCTCCTCAATTACATCTGCAAAGAGCCATTTCCCACACAAGGCCCTACAAGGGTTCTGGTGACTAGAACATGGGTTTTTGTCCCATGGCACAGTGGAGGCGCTGGACAAGCCCCTGTCTTTCATCTTGGATCACTGGCTTCTGGAGATCTTCATCATGAGGGGACCCTCACCCTTCCCAGGGTCTGTCCTCTGCCCTGCGGGTGTGTGTGCACTTTACTAAGGCGTCTTTGGTCCCTGCTGCATCCTGCTCTCTGGGTTCACAGCAGTGGGCCATGGAGGCAGCGGGGGGTCTGAGGGTCCTGCCGGCAGCAGCCATGGCAGGGTCCTCCATAGTCTTGACATTCTACAGGCACAACCCAGGTTGGTCATGTTGACCTCGGGGAAGTGCCGGCTGCCCTTTCTCTGCCAAGTGGGAGGCATTCTGCCATGTAGGCCACACCCCTTCAGGGGACAGGAGAGTCCCGACTGGCTGACTGACCTGGGGCTACACCAGGCTGACTCCCTGGCTGGGATGGGGGGGCAACGCAGGAGTGAGATTCTGCTGCACGGACCCTGGAGAACCGAACACAGCGACGCCAGCCAAGGCTGTCAAGGAGTGGCCTCTTCCCCTGCCCTCCCTGCCTCCCTCTTCCCACTTCTCCTGAAGCCCCCTCCCCCAACTATCCCCAGCTCTGGATCTGCTTCCTGGGGACCTGACCCACTGGTCCCTGGGCGTGGCATTTTAATGGACAGAGTGAGTGCTCCTGGGCGGGACCGTGAAGGTGTTCTGCTGTCCTTGCCATGTATGGGCAGACCACCTGGCACCTCTCCGTGTTGGCTCCCATGGGGACAGTGCTGCTGGGCTCGAGAGACCGCGGGACCCCTTCCCACCTCCAGTCTTCCTCCTCCACATTATCCGGTTTCATTTTTTTATAGCACTTATTACAGCCTGAAACAATGTGATACATTTTTATGCTTATGACCTTCCTCCCTAACTTGAGTGCAAGCTCCGTGGGGCCAATGACGTAGTCTTACATCTTCGTAGCTGAACCCCAAGCCTCCAGCACTAAGGTCCACACTGTGTTGAATGAATAACAGATCACCCCAGTGTTTTCCTTTCCCTTAAAGCAGACAGAAGGGGAGACATGGGGCTTTCTGTGGAGATTCTAAATAAGAGATGGTCTGGGGGATGGCAGGGGTGAAAGCAGGAGGTCCAGGTGGGCCATCTTCTAGGTGGGGAAGGCCCTCCTGGCTGGGCAGCCCCTCATAGGCTGGTCTTCTTGTTGGGTCTGGCCAGACCTCAAGGAAACATAACGTTATAAATAAAACCTCAGTCAATAATGGCAAATAGTCTCAGTTGCTTCTCCTGCTGGCCCCAGCTGTTGACTTTAGAAGCCAAGAGGTTGGGGGGCTGCCCAGTCCCCGCATAGCTGGGGGAGATATAAGCTAGAAAGGCCTGGCCCATTTTACAGGAAAAAAACAAAACAAAACAAAACTCACTGGGCCCTGGAAGGATTCCACAGCCAGCCAGAATCAAAGGTCCATTCAGAGTGACGGAACTCCTCACATTTGCCACTAATGAAAACCAAATTTCTCATCCCTCTGAGCATTTCCAGGGGCTGCAACTGGAAGGGGCTGCTGCAGGGGGCTTGGCCACCCCTCCCGCCCCCGAGCAGGCTCCACTGTGTAAAAATTGTTTTATGATAATATGGGCCTCGTATTTTTCTAATTTCAGGCATCGGTGACTTAGGACTGAGTTGTTTTCATGGAAAAAGAAATAGAACCTGTTTGTGGCTGGGAAAGAGGGCCACCTCGGCAGATATTCCCACCATGTGCACAGCCAGCATGGGTGAGCTGCCACGAACAGGCCTGGAGCTTAGGGGGTGCCTTGTGAATGAGGCCTCTCTGAGCCACCTCCAGAGAGGCCGCATTCACAAGGCACCCCCTGCAGTGGGGAAGGACAGCCTGGGGGTCACCAGACGGATGCAGAGACAGTGATTTCTCAATTTCATGCTTTTTGAAATCTTAGAATAACAATTCAGAAAGGTAGATACCTCACTTTCAGAAGTAGAGAAAGGACCATAAATACTGTGATCTTTTTATTTTTCTTTCTTTCTGTGGTGCTGGGGATGGAACCCAGGGCCTTTGCACATGCTAGGCCAGTGCTCTACCCCTGAGCTGCACCCCAGCTCTACTCGTGTCCTTTCTACAGTTTTTCTTTTTGGTGTTACTGAGGATCAGTAAGCTGAGTTGAAAATGGTGAGATATTTAGAATAGTGCCTACATGCATTAAGTATTAGCAAGTATCATTATTCCAAAGCTTCCATTGGAAGGCATCAGACCCACCAATGGGGCATCAGGCAAGGCTCCCTGGAAGAGGTGACATTTTGGTTGATGATACATCTTGGTGCTAGCATGATCTTGATCCCCTCTGCTTGGATACTTATTAGTCTGGAAGTCACACACACTACCCTCCATGCAAAGTGCTCATGCAAAAAACTTGGAAAGGGCAAAAAAATGTGAAGATGAGAAAACAGTTATACAGCTTTCCAGTGATTTTATTCTAGATAATTTCTATCTTTATTTTTAACCCATATTCATTGGTAAGCTATATACAGTGTGATTCTGGCTAGACAAATGTTTGATCCTAAAAAGTATTTATATAGTTGTAATCACTAAACATCCAAATGCAGGGGGAAACCTCCCAATGGTGACGGGGGTTATCTCTGAAGGGTGGGATGAGCAGCGATTTCTCTTGTGTTATTTTCAGGAATCTATATTGTCTTTTTTTCTCTCCTGATTATGTGCTATTTAGTGTCACGTAAAAATGTTATTTAAAATGGAATATGTGATTTTTTTCCTCATATATGAAATCTAGAGAGGAGAAAGGAAAAGTGGGATGAGACTCAAGAAAACCAAAAGGAGATCAGCAGAGGAGAGGGAGGGAAGGGGCGCTGGGGCGACACTGGCCCAGGATATTGTGATATTGTGAATTGTGTGCATGTGCAACTGTGTAGCAAAACCCATCCATCTGGAGGACTAAAATGCACCAAAATAAAAAAAATAAAAGGTGTGCGTGTGACAGGGGAGAAAAGAGTAAAACTGAAAAAACTTTAACTTTAGGGTACACTATAAAATTAATATAAAATGTAATGCATGGAACTTGGGAAACTTGGGTGCCATCTCATGACCTTCATCTCCCCAAACCCCGGAGGACAGTGAGTGACAGAGCAGACTGGCAGCCCCCAGCCCTCCAGGCTGAGGCTGCGTGTGGCCTGGGGCATGGTCAGGGGTTGTTATAAGGACGCTGAGGCAGGACATGCAGCTCCGCCAAAAACTCACAGGCTGTGGGGCCGGCCAAGGGCTGACTGTGCATTAACAAAGACTACTATTGAAATCTTGTCCCCAGTGGCTCCCTTAAAAGCCATTATGCCTGAAGGAGTGGGAGACATTTACACGAGAGTTTGGGGGCACGGTGTCCTTTCTGTGACTTGAGTGCTCGGGGTCTGTGGGGCCACCGAGCTCCTTCTCCCATCAGTTTGCATGCCTTTATTCTCCTGTGCTGGGATCGGTGCAGTAGCCTATGAACAGGTCTCTGCACCCCCACACCCATGCATCCGCACATACACTCCCCAGTTTGGCTCCCTGGTGCCCCTGACCTGGGCCTGCTTGTTTCCCCTTGCCCATAGTCCATTACTCCTCCCTGCCCACAGATGCTCTAGAACAGCCCCACTCCGGCCTCCCAGGCCTGTGCACATGGCTGCTCCTGCCCAAGGTCCTCCTGGGCTTCACTGCTTGGCGGTTTCCGCTCACCTCTTCCACCTTGTCTTGGGGGAGGACGCCTCTTCTGAGGAGCCTCCGGGGCTTGCCTTACCCTGACTCCTCCAACTTGCTCTCCCTGGCCTCGGGCACCCAGGGTTTGGTGAGTGAATGGACTCTGGCCAAAGTCTGGAAGACACAGGCCCAGAGCACAGAGAGGGGCTGTGTGGCCAACAGCTGCCGCTGTTAGGACACCAAAGCGCTGTCATGTTCCAGCAGCGAAGGTGGCACCGAGGGTGGCGGCTCCTGCAAGCTGCCGCCCGCTCTGCAGGACAGTCCCTTTAGGCCCGGCTCAGGGCAGGCTCTCCGGGTGGATATAAAATGTATAAAGCAAACAGCAGCCTGAGCCTCACGACTAAAAATAGGAAGCTGGGGGCGCCCGGGCTGCTGTGGGCCTGGACCACACAGGTGCGGCGGCGGCTGCGGATGTCGCGAAGGGCGTTCTGGATTTCTGCCAGGACAGGTCATTCCTTCTGGTTGCCTCCGCCTCCACCCTCTGCTGTGTGACAGCTCATTTCATTTATGACCCCAAAGCCGGGGGCAGGGGAGGGGACCAGCCCACGGCTGCGTGCCCTACCCACATGGCTGTGCTGGGCTGCTTTGTGGGGCAGGGGAGGGGACCAGGCTAGTGATGCAGGTGCAGCCACCTCCACAGCACGCAGCCCGGCCTCCCCGCTGCTCTGTCTCCTCCTCTTTGGTGCACGTGCATGTCACTGTCTCAAACCCAAGAGCCAAAGCCGTTCCTGCGGCCACAGCCCAGCAGTCCAAGGGCTGGCTCTTGTCCCCCTCGCCTGCAGCCACGCACAGGCCAGCACAGGCCAGCACAGCCCAGAAGGGCCCCTGCCGGCTCCACCTCTCAGTCTCTCACCAGGTCAGCCACAGGCTGCCCCCCCAAATCAGAGGGCCCCCTGTGGCCCCTAAGATGGAATTCCCGGGCCCCAGGGGCCTGTTCACCCTGGACTGGCTGCCGGTGGCTCAGGGGAGGCCCACCAGGCTCTGGGAGGCTTCTTTTTTTTTTTTTGGTACTGGGGATTGAACTCAGGGCACTCGACCACTGAGCCACATCCCTAGCCCTATTTTGTGTTTTATGTAGAGACAGGGTCTCACTGAGTTGCTTAGCCCCTCGCCTTTGCTGAGGTTGGCTTTGAACTCGTGATTCTCCTGTCTCAGCCTCCCAAAGTGTCTGGGAGGCTTCTGAAGTCAACCCTTCCCCCCAGCCAGGTAAATCCCTGTCTGAGGCTGGGACTTTGGGGTTCGGGGTCCTGTGATTCTGCGACACACCTGGCACGTGGTAGTGGTTCATTGGAAATGTGAGTGAAAGAGGGCAACTGGGGCCTCCTCTCATCAAAACGTGTCCAGGCTCTTCGGGAGCCTCTCTCCAGGCTAGGGGGTCCTTCCTGACACCTGGCCTGGGCTCGGGCTGCAGCGAGGCGGCCCTCCCCACCCACCCTTCTCTGGGGGTGAGGGGGTGGAGCTGGCTGTCGGTGTCACTCGCTGCCCCGCGCTGCCGCCCCCTGCAGGCTGCTGCGGTTACTGCAGCGCTCCTTCCCACTGGGACCACCTCCAGCCGCGGGGACTTCTCTGGGCCCCCGCTGCCGCCTGGTAAGTGGGCGCAGGTGATGGGAGTCAGAGGCTCAGGATTTCACAGCTCCTCTCCCAGCAGCTTTGAGGAGGGGCCATCACTCCCTACAAAATACCCCCCCCCCAAAAAAAAACCCCATTATAGAAGCAGTCCTGGCCCCATAGACACTGCTGAAGACAGAGCTCTGCTTACCCCGGGGACACGGGGGAAACCACGCAGCTGTGCCAGGACCTGCTCAGAAGGAACCTGCTGGTCCCTGGGGCCCAGGGGTGCTGGGGTGGTCAAGGGTTGAGGTTGGGGAAATGGGAACTTCCTGTTGGGTACTGGGTTTTCGGTCTCAACCCACTGAACAGGGCAAATTTTGGGGGTTAGTTTTTAAAGTGGGCATCATTTAAAGGTCTGTTTTATGACCCTCTGTACACATCCCAGCTGGCCAGGCACAGGGCTGCTGTTGGGTCCTGGGGGGCTCGGGCCGCCTTGCTGGCAGGGCCAGTAGGGGTCTGTGGACCCAGGTCCCTACACATTAGCGCTGCAGGCCCATGGTTCAAGTTGAATAATCCAGAGGGACTGAAACCCTTAGCTCCCGAAGAGAACTTCAGGCCCCTCTCCTACAAAATCGGGGTGCCCGAGAGCTGCCTGCTATGCCGTCCTGATTGCTGTCCACTGGCCACAAATCCCAGAGGGGGCTCTCCCCAAAGTGCCAGGCTCCCCCTCCCCAAATCCGCATCTGGGGAACAATCTGGGACAATGTGCAATGGCCACAGAGAGGGGAGGGGTGGTGGCACCTTGAAGGCTTGCCTGCGGTTCTTCTCTGGTCCTGGCCATGCCAGAAGGGCTGGCAGCTGTCCTTGGGCCACCAAGGGGGTTTCTGCGGCCATTCCTGATGGAGCTGGATGGAAGGAGGCACAGGCCCCAGGCACCTCCAGAGCAGCAACCTTGCCCAGCTTCCTCCTGGCCAAGGGCTGGAGACAATGCCCCCTACCCCCCACCCTGCCAATGCGCACAGCCCTAGAAGCCTGGCACCGGATCCTTCAACATGTTATATTATTGTAACAAATCAAAATTCCATTTTACAGTTAAATAGTACAGAAGACGGACAGTTTACTGTACAAGCAAGTTGTGCATGAAAAAACAAACACACCGAGCAAATGATAGTGCAAAGCAGTTTCTCTCCCCCACCCCCGGCCAGTTCTGGGACGGTTCTACATGAGATGTGAGCACAGCAGACACCAAGGCCTCAGCGTGACAATGTGTCACAAAGGATCTGCACCTGCTGCCCACGCGCTTACAGTAATGTCAGCTCAACCCTTCCTCTTCTTGTGCTTTCTAGTCAACTGTGTTCGCCCAGCACAACTTTAAAGCAGCCTTGCAAATAAGGTCCCATCTCTGCCAGCCTGGCTATCTGCACCCACCGTGGGCCTGACAACAGACTCTGCTTGGCTGGCAGCATTGCTCATCGGGGGTGGGGGTAATGGAGATCAATTTATTTCCTGTCCCTGTCCCACTCAGGGCTTGGGTATCAGGAAGGGGTAGTCACCTGGGGTGGGGCTACAAAGTGCTGGGCACTGGGAACCCAAAGGCGCCTCCCCCACTGACCTGGGCCAGTTTGTGACCACAGACTAGGAGTGAAGCCGGTAGGGGGCAGTGGACTTATAGCTGCTTCCTGAGAAGGGGTGGAGAGGGCCCCTGGGTGCGGGGAGTTTGTAGGACACCCCCAGCCACTATTTGAAGAGATGGAGAATGCTTTAATTCCAGTGAGGGCAGGACAAGAGAAACTGTGGCAGGAGGGATCTGAGTGGGATCACCAAAAGGACTTCCTAACCTGTCAGACTATGCACCTGGCTGTTGTTACAGTTGGAGGTGGCACGCAGGCCAAGTGCTATGCTAGAGACCGTCACGAAGGAGCATGGTAGGGGAGTTTCCACATCCACAGAGGATGTGGCAGAGCAGTCATGAAAATCACCTGCTCGCCAGCCTTTCCTTTGTCTTTTCCAGAACTAATGAACTCAGACGTGAGGACCCTTGCAGTCTGAGCCCCGGGGCAAGGCCTGTTTTCCTGTCTGCAGATTGCAGGGGTGACCTCGGAGCACAGGGTGGCTGAGCCAGGCTGGGGTGTCTGCCATCACACAGCCAGCGCCCTCCAGCCCTGCGCCCCCACCTCCTCCAGGACCAACGTCCTTGAGCACAGATGTGAGATTCCAGCACCTCCGGACCTTCTCCCCGTCCCTTGCAGCGACCCCTTTGGGGAGGTGTTGCTGTAGGCACAGGACATCTGGAGGTGGTGGGATCCCAATGACCCCACTGAGAAGGCAGCAGGGGGTGTGGGAGGCTGTTCCCAGCCACAGTGCTTTATCTGGAAGAGATCTTCTGTTTGAAAATGTTTGACTAAAGCTTTTTCTAAAATCAGGTTTAAAAACAGGTTTTTTTCTCCAAGACTGTTCACTTTTGCAGTGCAACAGGCTAGAGAGGGGCGTGGCCGGGCCTTCCCGACCCGGCGCACCCGGGCACGGGGCTGACCCTGCCGCCCCTGCCTCCGTGCTCGCTGCTAGGACCTATCTGGGCCCTGAGTTCTCTCCAAAAATGGAAAGTATGAAACCAGCCACCAAGAGGGCTGAGTGGGTGCCTTGGGCAGGAAAAGTGCACGAGGGGCCCTGTCCGTAAGTGCGACCCTGTATAAAGGGCCTGCTGCCATATTCATCACCGCCTGGGACCCAGGGGCAACTAGCTGCGGCCGGCAGGGAGAGTTCTTGGCTGGCAGGAATTCTGGTGAAGCAGGGCGGGCACTGGCTTGGGTGTGTTCTCTGCCCTCTGCCAGCGAGGTCCTGCCCCTCTGGGCAGCCAGGGGACCCTCTGGCGGGGACGGGGCTTTCCAGTTCTGACTGTGTGTAAATGCAGAGCGAGGGCTGGCCCCCGGCCTGGGGGTGAGGACGGCAGGGGCCTGGGGCTCATCCTATGGGCAGAGCCCCCGCCTGGTCTGGAATGGAGATGGCCTTGGACCCAGGAGCTTGACCTGGGCACAGCCGGAGCCAGGGCAGTGGTCCTGGGAGACGGGAGGGCGACGTCCCACGCGAGGAGGACGCGGTGGCCGGCCGGGCGCTGGGCTGGGCAGTGTCCTGGGGAGGTCCCGGGCCCTCTGTACGGAGACGTGGCTGGGCAGGTGCTCTGGGGCCGCGGTCCCGTCCGCTCAGTAGGGCCGCCACACGGCCTCGTCCATGCGGCCCGGCGTGCTGAGCGCGGTGGGCGAGTTGCTGTGGCTGCCGTCGGCCTCCACGCCGTCGCCCTGGCCGCCCAGGCTGGGGTTCATGAGGTTGGCGGCGGGCGCGCTGCCGGGGCAGGCGGCCAGCATGCGCGTGGGCGAGCGCTCGCCCGCCACCATGGAGAACTGGTAGGAGCCCGAGGCGCCGCCGTAGTAGAGGTGGTAGGGCGCCGCGTTGGCCTGGAAGGCGCCGCCCTGGCCCTGCGGCGCCCCGGGGTAGGGCGGCGGGAGGTAGGTGTGGTGGAAGCGGCCGGTGGCCGGCACGCCCGCCACGCCGAGCCCGCCCAGGCTGGTGCCCGAGGGCGCGGCGCTGTAGGGGAAGGCGGCCGACATGGCCCCCGGGTAGTGCATCCTGGGGTCGGGGAAGCGGCTCTCCGAGAGCGGCGGCAGCGCCGGGAAGGAGCGGTCGAACTGGCGCGGGTCGGAGAAGGGGTTCAGCTCCGAGGTGCCTGCGGGGCGGCAGAGGCGGCGTCAGCTTCCGGGCTCACAGGCCACTTGGGGTCCCCGCCCGGGGCTGCGGGGTGGGGCGGGGTCGCCCAGGCTCCCGGTACAGGGGACAGAGCCGGCAGCCAGGATGGCGCCTTGCTCTGGCGTGGTGAGGTCCCGCAGGTGGCAGGCCTCTGGTGGCCGCTGAGGAGAGGGGTCAGGACGGGCCTCCAGGGGTCTGTGAGGCCTGAGCCCGCACCTGGGATGGAGCAGCTCTGCCCATTCTACCTGCCTGCCCTCCCTGTGCCGGTCCCCTGCAGGCTGGGGCTGGCCGGTGGCCACACAATGACCAGGAGCTACCCACGCGGGCCTCAACAGCAAAGGAAAGGCCAGTCAGAGGGACCTTGGGGTCCAGGCCCCCACTGGTAGGTGTCCAGCCTGACCCTGTGCCAGCTCCCCTGGGAGTGTGGCTCCTCCGTGGGCTGGAGGACAAGGGTGTCCCAGCCTCTACTCCTACTTTTGTGGTCACAGGCTGTCAAACCTCAGCATTCAAATGGACCTTGGGACTGAATCTAACCCCACTGGTGGGAAAATGGAGGCCCAGAGAGGGCGAGGCACCAGGACCACACAGTACACTGGATCTGGCATAAGACCCCCAGGTTTCCAGTGTGCAGCCTGCAGGCGGCCCTCTCGTGATGAGGGCGGCACAGTTGAGACTAACTGCGTGGCCTCCAGAGCTGGACAGACATCCTGGTTTTGACTCCTAATCTGTGTGTCCTTGCATAAGTCACTTAACCTCTCTGTACCAGCTTCCTGGAGACCACAGCCGTTTGGAAGGCTTCAGTCAGTTGACACCGAGTCCTTAGAACGGAGCTGGGCAGAGTCGCCCCTGTGGGGCTTTGCGCTGCTGCCATGGCTGGGACGCCTCCTGCTCTGGGTACCCAGGAGACGCGGCCTGATCCAGGCCCTTCCTGTGCTCCTGCAGCAGCGCAGGTGGAGGAGCCTGGAGTGTCCAGAGGCAAAGCCCATTTGGCCCCAGGCCCTCTGTCTCACCCACCACAGCAAAGAGCCAGGAGAGGACCCAGGAAACCAAGCTCTGTCCTTGGCCCAGCAGAGCTGGTGCCAGCTCTGGGCAGACACTGCTGACCAGGACAGAGGCTGGACTGGGGATAGAGCTGAGGCCTCCTGCTTCCTTGGGTGAGACTTGTCCCCTCTGGGGCTTTGGGTCTGCTCAAGGCAGCTCGGGTGCAGTGTCTCTGGGCAGCTGGAACCTTCTGGAATGTCTGGCACCCTCCCTAGTGGTCAGTGGCTGGTCAGTCTGCCTTGGAGCCTGGGAGGTCAGAGGTGCCTGGTGGCAGCCTGCACCTAGGACCCCAGGGGAGCAGGCCCTCCAAGCCAGACAAGCATGAGGTAGGCAGCTTCTTGCTGAACAGTGTGGAAGTGGTTCTCATCCTCAGGGGGAAGGAACCCAAGCCGGAACCCAGTAAGGGACAGCAGGTCTGGGGCTCTGGGAACACGAGGCCCTGCAGTGGGGGGCCTAGGCCTGGAGTGTGGCATCAGAGTCCACATGGGTGGGACAACAAGCTGGGCCCAGGACCTGCCATGTCTGCTCCTGCCTCCCTCCTCCAGGGGTGGGAAGTACCTTTCCTGGGCACGCCTCGGACCCCCCAGCAGTTTCCTCGAGTCTCCCCCAGCCTTACAGCCCGGGAAACCCGAGCTGGCGGGCCACTGTCGAGCAGCCAATCCCAACAGTGGGAGGAAATGTTTATTTTTTTCTCCAAATTGCCCCAGCTGCTGCTCGGAGGCTGAATAGGCCCTTTGAGTGGAGAGAAGCCCCCACTGTGGGCGGCTGTGGCCGGGGAGCCGGGGGGCCAGGGCGCAGCACTGCCTGCCAGCGACCAAGGCCGGGGTCAAAGCTATTAACAGGCACCAAGGGAAGTGGCGGGGTGTCCTGAGGGCAGAGGCTGGTCCCACCCCAAGGGAAGGCCCCTGAGGGATACTCCCCTCTAGGGCAGGAAGCTCCTTCTTTCCACTTTATAGATGAGAAAACTGAGAGTCAGGTTAGGTGACTTGCTTAAGGTCACAGAGCCAATGACAGGCAGAGCTGGGAGGACTCCTGGCCAGGCCCACCCGACTGCACTGTTCCTGCCCCTCCGTGTCCCAGGTCAAGAGCCCTTTCTCTTACCCCAAAGGGGACAGGCCAGAGGAGGGGGGCTTCCCGCCGCCCAGTGTTGTGGGTGGCTAATGAGGGGCCCGGGCCCTATTTTGGGATGTGGCAGAAGGCGGCCTGGGCCAGCCACTTGCCCTGCGCAGGCCGCTGGTCTCCTCTCCCCACCCCGAGCAGAGGCAGGGGCTGTGGCTGCTGCAGGCCAGGCTCGACTCCTTGGGGCTGCGTGGAGGATGGCTGGCCTGCTTAGGGATGGATTCCCAGATCATGCCCACCCAACCGTGGCAGGGCAGGTGTGGGCTCTGCCAGGCTCTGCCCGAGGCAGGGAGAGGTCAGCTGTGTTGGGGCTGCTATAATGTGGAAGGTGCTGGCTTGGGGGGGACGGGAGCAAGGGCAGCTACCGGGCAGTGGGGTGCGAATACCTCGCAGCACCTCTGGAGGCCAGACCCGCTCCTGTGCTCCCCAGGGCTCAGGGGCTGAAAGCTGGGTGGAGGGGACTGAGCCCAGGCTAGAGCGGCTGCTCTTCACTTGAGCAGGGGCAGCCAGTCCCCTGCTGCCAGGCCTGGAGCACGCAGCAAGGGCTGGGGCCAGGCCTCCCTTAGCACAGGCCATGGCTCCCGCTCAGCTGAGCAGGAGGAGGAAGTGACAGGCAGGAGCCAGTCTGGAGTCTGCTCCAGCCCCTTCTTGGGGCCTTATGAGGCACAGACCCTCCTGGGGAGCAGAGCTGTGGAGATTAGACCTGGTCACTGAGCGGTCATGTGACCAAGGGTGGCCCTAACCTCCTCAGCCTCAATACACTCATCTGCCAGATGGGCTCCACGCAGCTCTGCTGAATTGAGAATGGGCGCAGGAAATGCAGCCAGTCCCCTGCCCCCGCGCCTTGCCCAGCAGCCAGCCCCTGCCCCTGCCCCTGCCGCTGTCTGGCCAAGGGCCCGACGGCAACAGCCCCCTGCTGACTCAGTGGCTAAGCACTGGAGGCCAGGACAGGTGCCCTGTCAACTGCCCGTGGGCACCTACATGCTCTGGAAGACCTACCTGCAGTCCAGCTGTGACTTGCCTGCTGTCCCCATCTAGGCAATGAGGACAGAGCCTCAGTCCTCAGTGCCCCTGTTTGGAGGGAGTCTCTGGGCAGGGGGGAGGCCTTTCCCAGACAATGCTGTGTCTCTTGGGGGCTGGTGGCTCATGTGACAGTCTGTCTGAGTGCAGCTGTCCTGTCCTCGCCTCACTTTCAGATGAGAAGGCTGAGGCTGGGGGTGGGGTGGGGAGGTGGGGGAGGGTGCTGGGGCCCAGTGGGGACATGTCTGTCGTGGCCCTTGGACACATCACCCCAGTTTTCTCTGGCCCTCTGGGCTTAACCGCACTTCTGGGGCTGTGCCTGCTCCCCCTGATCCTGGGGCCAGGCGCGGCATGCCAAGTCGGGAAGGATGTGCTGTGTGGGTGAGGGAGGCCGGGCACCCAGGAAGCACCCGCGGGAGCAGCTGCCCCAGCACCTCCTCCGCGAGCCGAGAGCAGCCAGTGCTTCTCAGAACGGACCCTGGTCTGGGGCAGACGGACCACGTCCTGGTTCCTACCTTGGATTGGGGTCTGGCCTTGGCTGCTGAAGTGGCTCGTGGTGCTGAGTGAGCCGCGGGGGCTGGGGGTGCTCGGTGCCACCCGCATGCGCAGCCGCTCCAGGTCCGCAAAACGGTCAGGGAACGCCTTGGTCTGGTCTTCCATCTTCTGCCGGTGCCCTGTGGAGCACCAGAAGCCCATCAGCCACTGGGTCCCTAGAGTCTCAGGGAACACAGAAATGCCTCGCTCTGCCGGGAAGTTCTTCCTGAGTTCTAACCTTGGGTCTCTGCAGGGAGAACCCTGAGGTTACCACCAGCCTCCTCTGAAGACACTCTGAACGCAGCGTGATGGCTACATGCCACCCAGGGCTGCCATGATCACCGCTAAACGCACAAATAGGGGAGGTCATTCTTCAGCCATAAGGGGGGCCTAGTCGGGGCCACACAGTTAAGTTGTGAACCCAAGATCCAAACTCAGGGTGCACGTCATTCTGACAGCATTCTGTCAGGCAGCAAGGGACAGGGAGGCATCAGGCATGGGAAAGGGGCTCAAGCAGGCTCCCAAGAGTGGCAGAGAGAGAAGTGCACCGTGCTGCC
This sequence comes from Geosciurus inauris, assembly GCA_004024805.1. Lineage (NCBI taxonomy): Eukaryota > Metazoa > Chordata > Mammalia > Rodentia > Sciuridae > Geosciurus > Geosciurus inauris. Next base: position 21,775 of record PVHX01002066.1, read on the forward strand.
AGGGTCCCCGGGCCATACCCCACAACTGCAAGCACAAGGGGCCCGGGAGGAGCTGCTGGCTGCTCCAGCCCCAAGCCACACGGGACCCACTGCCTGCCTCCCCCCTTCAGCCTCAGGCAGAAGGGGGAGTCACCAAGAGGCTGGCGCACCTGAGTGACGAGCTGGACTGCCATCCTGCCTGGAAGCTGGGGTCAGGGGACCAGCACACTTGGCTTGGGTGTCACACTTGGAGAAAACTGCTGGCACTTCCCAGTACCCTCTGCCATGCGTCACAAGGAAGAACCCCCCCCCCTGCCTCACCTCCTGGGCCTCAGGGGCGCTGGCAGGGTCAAAGTAGCCATGCCCCTGCTCTCCTACAGCCTGCTGAAGACCAAAAGAGCTCTTTTTGAATGACAGCAAGCCTGCAGGGACCTCCCCTGTCACACACACACCTTTTTTCAATCACACGTGTTACGTTTCACAAGCAACACATCAAAAAATCGAAGCACCGCAGATGAGGCTTTTTGACCCATCCCAGGCCCCCTCCAAGACCCCCATTGCGGAAAGCCTTCTACCCAGCCTTCTGTTTTATGTGCATGGAAAATAGGAAGACTCTCATGGAAGTTTCTAGAATGGTGCCAGCCTGGCTATGTCGTGATGTCCCTTCCTTTTTGAGTGGCATGTCTTGGAGGTCAAGCTCAGTTTCCTTATCTGTGAAATGGGGCATAATCAGCTTCACAGAAATGCCCAGCACCCTAGGGCCTCCCCTGGGACTGCGAGGCTCAACAATTGTGTGACGGCTGCTGTGCTGATGGCTGTCCCTCACTTTTGTGTCACGTCTGCTGGAGGTGCCTTTCACCTCCCTGATGGAGGTGGCCAGGCCCTCTCTTACAGAGCAGAGCACTGTGGATCAGAGAGGCACGCAGGTTTGCCAGAGGTCACAGAGCAAGAAGGTGGTGGGATCTGCTGGACCCGGGCCCCTTTAGAAAAGTGGGGGAAAGGGAAAAGGAAGAAGTCTGCCCGAGTCCTGGGGTCTGGAGTGACGTGGAAGTTTTTAGGTTGACAGAGGAGAGAAGTAGGTGGGCGATAAAACAGAACTCCCTGCTGTCCTTGCTGGGGCTAGCCCAGAGCTTTCTGGGGGACGGGAGCGAGAAATGACCGCCTACCACTGCTGGGAACGAAGGGGTCGAACCGGAGCCTCAGGATAGGCCTCATTTCTGATTTTCAAGATAGGGACACAAGGGTCCTGGTCCCTGAAGACCCCTGAGCTCCCTCCACGACCCTGCCACAAGTTCCAAGGAGCACCTACGAGACCATGACAATGCGGCAGGGGATCCTGGGGCCCCCAGGGGCTCAGCAGGCCACTGAGACCCAGGGGACCCTGTGTCCTCCAACAAGGCCCCTTTCCAGAAACCAGTGGGACACCTGGTGGTGGCCTCTGGGCAGACCCCTCCCACCAGCTGTCCCCTCTGCACAGGAAGGGGAAGGCGGGGCTGGGGGCGAGTTCGGCTGCAGTTCGGGCTGTGAACTCGGATGCCTGGGTGGGTGCTGGGTGACGCATGGCAGTACGGAGAGAGGGGTGGGGGGAGTGGGCAGGTGGAGAGGGAGCCATGGGAGGCACCTGTTGGGTGGCCACCGTCAGCCAAAGCCCTGACAGGGCTCCAAGAAGATGCCACTGCCTGGCTGTTGAGGCCACTGGAAGTGGCAGGGAGACAAGGAGGAGCTGGGGGACAAATAAATTTAGAGTCATCTCAACGGGCAGGAAGCCTGCCGGGTGCATGTGGAGACCACAGACTGACCTGACAGCAGCTTGGTGCGAGGGATCTGGGTGTCTTAGTCAACCACAAGCTTGAAGTGGGCCAATGAGGCTAAACAAAAGCTGCTGCAAAACCTCAGGCTTGTCACTGTCGTCACTGGGGAACAAAGTGCCCCTTTTCTGAGTCACACCATGTACAGAAAGTTTGTAGGTACCCTGTGGCTAGCAGGAGGGCGGGGTTCACAGCCAGCCCGGGTTGGAGGCCAGGCCATGCCGCCTGCAGCCTGGGGCGTTGCTCAAGTCCCATGCCCACCCCAAGCTTCAGGGTCCTCACCACGCCGCCCTCCCGGGATGGGACGGGACACCTTCCACTGCCCTGGGTCACAGCTCTCACAGCTGTCACTTCCGTCCCTGCTGGTGTACCAAGGGGGCAGGACTGAGACCAGACTGTGCCCGGGGTGCAGAGCGAGGCGGCAGGACCTGCGCCTGCCCCTCTGACTGCACCCAGGGCCTCCTCACACCTGCTCTCTGCTGCCACCATTGAGACGGGGTCACTGAGGCTGCAGAGCAAGATCAGTACCAGTGGCTCGTCCCAGCCGGGAGTCTGGCCCTGGGGCTCCCTGCCTTTGCGGAGGGCAGGCTTCCTGGAGGAGGGGGGTTTTCACGGCCTTCCGGACCTGCTTCCCGGGGGCTGTGTGGCTCTGCCAGGGAGGGGCAGAGGGCAGCCCGGGCGGTCTCACGTGGCCAGGGCGCCAGAGAGTCTCAGAGCCATGGGGCCGGGGCCCTCGCACTGGGAGCCAAGGGAACGGAAGTGCCTGTGCCCGAGGAGAGGAGCGGGCGGCAGAATGGGCCTCTTTCATCCCGTTTCCCACAGTGGGAGCTGGGTGGGGGCCAGCCACTCACCGGGGTCACCTGGGCCGCCCCTGCGCTGGTGCCTCAGTTCCCCCTGCACAGCCTGCCCGCCGAGGCCTCCCTCTGGAGATTGCAAGCAGCAGCCGCTGGTCAGGCTACCCACAGGCACCCCCAGAAGGAGGGTGGGGCTGCCTCCCTGGGCCCCCACCTCTCCTGCTGCTGCTGTGGCCAGTCTCTAGAATGTTCCCTACCCCCCACTCCAGGGCCACAGCTCAGAACAGCTGCCGCCAGCAAGGTCCTCTTGTCCACTGGGGCCAGACCCAAGAGCCCTTCCTCCAGGATCCCCTTCCTCCTCCCACGGAGCCCCACGACTGCCCCTGAACATGGGAGCCAGAGGACTGGGAGCCACTGTTCCTGAGTGCCTGCCCACACAGGCCTGAGCAGCCTGACATGGCCTGCCTCGCTCCGGACGTCCTGCGAGTGGCTCTGCCACCGTCCCTGTTTTACAGATGAGAAACTGAGGCATGGTGACAGCCAGTCCTGTGCTCAAGGTCACATGGAAGCACTTGGCCACCTGGTCTCCCTGGAGCCTGGCTCTTAGTGAAGGGGCCTGTTTTGAAAAACAGAGTCTTGACAAGGGGTGTCCGGGCCCAGCCCAAGCCAGGGGCTTGCACTGCTTCTGCACATGCAGGAGGAAGGGCCCGGCAGGAGGGTCTCTCGGGGGACTCCAGCAGGGCTACGCCATGCCCTGACGCTCAGGATGCAGAGTCCAGGTCTGTGGCCACACCCTACTCTGGTCCGCCAGGTCCCTCTCCTCTAGGCCTCCCCACATCCGCAAGTCTAACCCCCAGGCTGTGGATGAGCCTGTGTTCAGAGCACAACTGCTCAGAAGCAGGGTACCTGGGGAAGGTGGAGGATGCCTGGGGAAGCCCCGGCCCAAGGGGCGTGGGCTGCCATAGGCTGCCAGTAGCTGGGCTTCCCCAAAATGGCCTGGAGTAGTGCCCAGGAGCCTCCCAAGGGCCCCGTGGCCCCAGGTCCACGATAGGCACAATCACCTGCCAGTGGTCCTGGGTAAGACTCTCCCACTTTGGGCCTCAGTTGTCTCATCTGTAAAGAGGGATCATGCACCTTGAGCCTCGAGGGTGGGGGTGGGTTAAGCACTGGACAGGGAGTCAGGCACGGCCTTCAAGGGCGGCCTCTGTGGTCCCAGTTCTGGCAAGGTCACCCACTCCAAGGCAAGCGGCTCCTCTAGGATGCAGCTGGACAGCGGGGTGGCCCGCATCACAGGTACGTGATAAGGGTCGCCGGGGCCCTGCAGGCTGGGTGATTCAGGGGTCTCCCTGACCGCTGTCCCCAGGGCATCGTTCATCACACCAGTCAGGCCAGCATGGAGTCCCACTCCCTGCCTGGTGTCTGGTACTTCCAGGGGAACTGGAAGACCACTGAGGCCAGCCCCCTGCCTCCATGCAGCCCGGCACACACCCTTGCCAGGAGCACACACAGCCCAGCGGGTTCTTACATGTCCAATGTGTCCCACACGATACCGCCGCAGCCCTGAGAGGCGGCCACCGTCACCCTCGTCTTATATACAGGAAAGCAGAGGACGAGGTTAAGGCCACACAGCAACACCAAACCCTGGAGCCACCACACATTCCTCGGGAAGAGGAGAGCTGGGTCACTGGGCCACACTCTCCGGCTGGCCAGAGGCCCGTGAAACGTCTGGCCTCAGCCAGGTGGGAGGGGGGCAGGAAGCAGGGGGACGCAGGGTTGGGGACCAGGGGACAGTGTCGTCTGCTGAAGATGCCAGGCCCTGTGCCTGCCCGAAGCCACTGGGCAGCCTCTGTGGCTGCGACCCAGACACAGCAGCCACTGTGTGCCCGGCCGCGGGCCGGCTCTGCGGCCTGTCAGGAGATTTACACCGGACTCCCAGCAGCCGTGCGCAACGGCAGGCGGGTGCTGGGCCCGGGGTGGTCTGCCGTGAATCGGCCCCCTGTGAGCAGATGAAAGCCGGGCAGGGAAACGGGCTGGCGGGGGGCCAGCGGCCAGGGAGGCAGGGAGGCAGCAGCTCCCTCCCGGGGCTGCCATGGGGTTTCCAGCGGCCTGGGCTTGATTAGGGGAACCCGGGAGGTCTGAGGTTAACCCCTTCCCTCCTGCGGGGCCTGCCCCAGCTCCAGGGCTTTGGTGGCCTTGGTTCCTGGGGCCAGGGGCACTTGGCTTTCCCAGCCCCAGCCTCCCTCCCCGGGTCCTCACGCCCAGAGTCCAGGATGAGGCTCTGCCAAGGCCTGGCTGCAGGCGCGGGTCCCTCCTGCCCCTGCCGAGCCCCCCGGCAGCCACACAGCCCCTGGCTTCCCTCCCTCAGGCCTGTCGAGTCTCACCTCCCGAGGACCCCCCGGCCCGCCTCTCTGCCATGGCCCACCCTCCGCACGCTGTGGCCCTTCCCCTGGCTTTGCCTTTCCTCATGGGATCTCTCGTTACCTGAAATTAAATGCACTATTTACTTGTTTTAGTTCATTTATTCATCAAATATTTACTGAGCACCGAAAGTGCTCCCGTCTGCACCCCCTGGGTCTATGCCAGTGCCTGGCAAAACAGAGGAAGGCACCCCCACTCCATGGCGAGCACCACAATAGTGGGCGGCATGGAAGATAAATGACATGAATTAGTGAACTGAAGAGCACAATGGAGGGTGCCTGAGGTAGAATTAAGGCTGGGCAGGATAGGGGACAGGTGAGGACGGCTGTGTAAGAAGGGGCAGCCGCTGAGAAGGTTGAGCAAAGCCTTCAGGGTGGGGAGGTGTGAGCTGTGCATCACTCTGGGGGTGTCTGGGGAAGAGCGTTCCCACAGGAGCAGCAGCAGTGCAAAGGCCCTGAGGCAGGATTGTGCCTGGTAGGAGGCCAGAGTGCCCAGAAAAGGGGGAAGAGGGTGAAAACAGGCGGTATTACTGGCACACATTAGGTGCCATGGCAACAGCAACTCGTCTCCACCTCTCCCCTCTGGAGTGAAAGTCCCAGGAGGGTGGGGATCCATCAGCCTGGGTTCCCAGTAGTGTCCCAGCCATAGCATGGTGCCTGCCGTGGCCTGGACGGCTGGCGTGGATGCCCAGGAAAGCATTTGTTAGAATCATTCAGGGTACAACTCGGGGAAGAAAGGGGTTCCGGGGGAGATCCAGAGCACCCCCGACACAGCTTCAGGAAGGATTGGGAACTCGGGTCCCACCCGTATAGTGTCAGCCCCTGTTGAACAGGGGTCAGCCATTCCCAAGTCGTAGTCACCACCCACAGCCAGGCACAGCACCGGCTCCTGCCCGTCCCGGATCCAGCTCAGCAACCTGTGTTCTCACCAGCCCTGTGACTCCTCCGAGGGACACCAGCACTGAGAACCTCAGAAACCAAGGCCACACAGGCAGGAAGCCACCAAACCAGCCTCAGACCCAGCCGGCCACCTGGCTGCAGGTCGGGCACACTCTGCAGGGCACTAGAGGGGAACGACCCGGCCACAGAAGCCACAGCTAAGCCTTGGGATCTGTGGACTCCTGCTCCTTGGCTTCCAGGACCAGCCCTGCCCCTACCCGCCCGCCCCACACAAGGCCCAGACCTCAGAGGGCCTCAGAGGAGGAGAGCCGGCAAAGGAGATCCAGGAGCAGAGACGGGTGACACCCCTGAGGGCTGCTGGGTGCTTCCTATGGGCCAGGTACCGGAAGCTAGAGGAACCTCACAACTCCCGGAGCAGATGAGAACACCGCCCAGCAGCCACACCTCTGCGCCCCCAGCAGGAGTCCCCGGCCACCAAGGGAGCTGGCTCTGCCTCTCTGGGCCTGTCCCCCTGGCCGTGGTGAAGGACATCTGTGGAGCTCGGTGCATAGAGTCACAGTGGCCCGTGGCTTTGGAGTTGGCCTCTTCCCTCTTCTAGATGGGGAAACTGAGGCCAGAGAAGTGGAAAGATTTGTCCAAGGTCCCAGACTGAAGGCCAGGCTGGGTCTGGAAACAGTAGTGGCAAGACTGATGGGCCAGGGCCAGGGCCAGGCAGGTCCCGAGGACAGGGACCTGGAGAACTCACCCCTCCTCCTTCCTGCTCTGTTTCATAAATAAGCTTCTGCTAAGATTTTGTTTGAACAAGTCACTTTAAAACTGCTAATCTGGCCCCTGCCCTGGCTCAGAAAGGGACACCATCTGCCTCAGGTCACACAGCAATCCTGGCCTCTGACCCGCCTCTCAGCCTGCTTCTTTCCCCTCCTTTAGTCTCCCTTGACCTCAGCTGCTCTGTCTTCTGGACTACTCACCCCAGAAGGGGCCACCTCAGGCCTGGGGGACCCCAGGAAAGGAGTGCAGGCTGGGGATTCAACTGGGGGCTGCCGGGGCAGGACTGAGCCTCCAGCTCATGCAGGAGCCTCAGTAGAGGAGAGTGAGGGCTGGGCGGGGCTGCCGAACAGATCTGATGCCAGGCCCCTGGGGCTTTTCTCCCAAGCCAGGACCCCAGAAAGGGGTGCTCTCCTCTTTTAGGAGTGGCCCTAAGTCTGCTCGCTCTCTCTCTCCCCATCTTAATCTCTCTCACACACACACAACCCAGCACTGGCTCCTGTCCACCCAATCCTACCCCTGGGGACTTCAGCAGGACTGTGGCTGCCTTCAGCAAAGGCTACCGCAGCACCTCTGAGCACAGACTGGTTCCTGGCAGCCTCCCTGGGGCTCCTGGGGCGGCTCACCTTCCAGCAATGGTGGGGGAGGGAGTTAGTAGGGGTGTGTACCAGCGAGAACATAAGGCCAGGGACCTGGTGACTCATGAGGATCCTTCTGACAGAGCCATTTGTTGTTTACACGTAGCCACTGATCTCTAGGCCCACAGAGGAGGGGGAATCATCCTACTTCATGGGTGGAGGCCCAGAGAGATCAGTAATCTGCCTGAGGTTGCACAGCAGATAAAAGCCTTGGCTAAGGTAACGGAATACCTGTCAACTCCCCTGTAAGTGCTTTTGCCGATCAACCTACTGTCTTCCCACAAAAGCAACTTAAGTTGGCTGCCTGTGAGAACCCATTTTTCAGACAAGAAAACTGAGGCATGGAAGTAACTAGCCCCAGGTTCCACTAACCAGGCAGGCTGGCTTCAAATCTGCTGTCTGTACCATGGTGGTCTATGGAGCACATGGGCTTCCCAGGGACCACTAGCTTGAGACTCCTGGGCTCACTGACCCAGTTTGCAGAAGATAAAATCAAGCCAAAAAGGAGACATGACTGGTGGGGGCTCATGAAGCCCAAGGCCAAGGAGCATGGACCTGTCCATGTGTGATCCCAGCAGGAAGGAACCGGCAGGAATTTTGCCAGAGCCGGTGCTGGCTGGAAGCTGATGACCATGTGCCGGAGCTCAGGGTGGTCAGAGGAGGTCAGCCCATAAGGCATGGCGGGACCTCTCCCAGGGCCTGGTCCTGCTCTGAGCCTGTCCTAAGGAGCTGCTGCTGACCAGACTCAGGAACTGGATGCAGGGAGCGAGGTCCCCCTGACTCCAGGGCCAGGCTCCCTTTGCTCATTGACCTGCCCTGGTGTGAACACTCCCCTTCCAAGCCCTTGGGCACTGGGGAGAGGCACTGAGCTTGCCCTCCTGCCCTGGCCAGCTAGGCCAGCAATGGGAGCTGCCCTGTGAGCCTGAGGCCTGGCACATGCCCGACCTGGCACCCCGCCTCCTCGGGGCCGCATCTTCTCCCTGGAAAGAGCTGACCCTTCAGCTCAGCTGTCATGAGGGGATTTTCTAAACTGCAGAGGACCACACTTCCAAGAAGGCGAGGGATGGGCCAGCTCTGCACACCCCAGGCTGAGTGTGCCAGGGCGGGGCCTTGGAGCAGAGCTTGTGAACAGAGCTGAGCCCAGCCAGCCTACTAGTTCACCCAGGGGCTGGCTCCTTCCGTCATTCATTCGGCAGACAGACCTGTGGCCTCCCCATGAGCTTCCCTGACTAAATCTGCAGACTCTAGGCCTTTCGGCAGGCAGAAGGAATCAGCCATAAACCCTGGTGGATGGGGACGGCCTGGACACAGCAGATGCTCAAGACATATTTGCAGAATCAAATCTGCATTCCTGGTCTCGTCTGGGTGGTCCTGGCCCAGTGCCTGGGCTCTGTGACTCCAGAGTCAGACGCTGAGATTTCAAGAAACAGTTTTGAAGGGGCACCGGGCTCGATGCCTGCCTGGCTCCTGCCTTTCAGTCACTTACCCCTCAGCCACTTCCTCACCCCTGGTAGAAGAAGCTGGTGTGTGGGTGAACCTGGCCCAACCTGTACCCCAAACAACCCCGACTCCTACACTGTATCTGAAGCCTCCTCCGTGCAAATTTTCCATTCCGTGTCAGCCCCACTGTCCATCCCATGGGGAGGGAGTCACCTAGCTGGTTTTGTGTCCAGCCCCAGCCTCCCACCCTCCTCTCTGGTGTCCCACAGCCTGGGGTTATGCCCAGAGGGGACCTCGACAGCAGACACAGTGCATGCGGTATGTGCAGAGCTGGGGACGACGGCCCCACCTGTGCACCAGGGGCCCAGGGACATCCATTTGACCTCGCTGCTGCCTTTCCCCCACTGGACCTTCCTCCCGGGTCTGGGGTTCGGTGACACTTACGTCTGGGCTCCCGGGGTCCATCCACAGTGACCTTGATGGCTCGGTGGTAGGTGGCCACTTGGGTGGGGTTGGTGAACACAGTGATGGTCAGTGTGAAACTCTTTCCTGGGGGGAGACAAAGGCAGGAGGTTGGCACCCGGCCCCACAGCACCCTAGTCTCCCATGCAGACCCCACCCCAGAAGTCCCTGACATTCGAGAAGGGGCAGGTCTCTCCCTTTTGAGTCCCGGGCAGAAGATGGAGCTCGGGATGCAGTCAGGCCGCTGGGTTTGGCATTCAAGGTCCCCAGGAGTTTGGCACCCGCTGTCATGTCCCCTGTGATCACCCTGGCTCTTTGGCTATTCCTTCCCGCTTCTTGGCCCTTCTTGAGCTACTCCTTCCATTCAGCGACCCGTGGGGGGTGAGGAGACAGACACGCAGGCACACACTCACATACAACTTATTTTCTGAAAGTGACTTTTTGTGGACAATTCTGAGCACAAAGAAAAAAATATATATATAAAAAGAAAGCAAACCCTGCCATAGCCCCGCTAGCTAGAGATCAACACTGCTGCCGATTTCTTTGCCAGTCTTCTTTGTATGACTCTGCACGTTTACACAGTGCAGGACTGAAATATAGATTTTCATTCCGTTTTTTTCTCTCTTCACATCTCATCAGAAGCACTTTCCCATGTCATTAAAACTTCTTCCTAAACTTCCTTTTTAAAGGGCTGCAAAATACTTCAACTCACAGAAGCTGCATCTTTCATTTGTCCACCCCCTGACCCTCAGGTATTTAACGCGGCTGCTAATTTCTTGCCGGAGTGCGCAGCCCCAGCTGGGGAAGGACAGATCTGGGAGCTGCAGACATTTCATTTGTAGACACAACTGTTATTTCCAGAACCCTGTTCTATTTTTAGATACACATTTGGCTCCAAAGTCTCCATTCAAAATTCCTGAGAGGGGAAAAAAAACTTTTTGAAATAATACTGAATAATACTTTTTTTTTTTTACCATTTAAAATAAAATGAAAACGACCTTCCATTTATAAAAATCTTTGTCTGCATCTCTGTTATTTCCTTAGAACGGATTCCAAGAAGTGGCGAGTGATCGCATCGCATCAGCGGGCTGGGACGTTTGCGGGCACTGATGTCTCTGAGTGAGATGACTCTCAGGAGAGGTGTACGGCGTCACAGAGGCTGCACGTCACCCTAGGGCCATCAGCGCAGCAACCCTGTCTATCAAGATGGAAGATCTTTACACTGTCTTGATTTTGTCTGTCTTCTATGATTAGTGAGAATGAAACTTTATACGGTTATTATCCATCATAATCCCACACAAATTATTGCTTTGTGTTCTTCTATATTTTCCTGTTAGGGGGTTTTAGCATCTTTTAAAAATTGCTATATATTAAGGTCGTTGACATTTTCCATGTCATCTTGGTAGCAATCAGTTCCCCGGTGGGCTGGCTTCTCACTTCGCTAATGCTGAGCTAGTCTTGGTTTTCAGTTCAAGTGCTTGCTGGTGACTTCGATGACTTCTCCAAGGAAAAAGCAATACAGGTTCACTTTCAATGGATGGCATGGCCTCTGCTCTCTAGAGTGACTTCTTGGATGGGTCTGGGGTGACCGGCTGGTACGGTTGAGGGTAAGGGGTTTTCTCCAGAGGCAACCCAATTCTTCTAGCACCTAGTAGGAGTCTTTCTTCTACCCTAGACTCCATTGAGCTCCAAAGCTCCATGCAATTCAAGATGGAGGGAGCTTCCTGGTCCCCAATCAGACTTTACCTCCCTCTTTTCTGAGGTCCCCATCTCTGGACCTCAGTCAAAGGCCTGGGAAGTCCCTGAGGGCAGAGATCAAGGGCCATGAGCACCCTGCCTCCCCAGGCTGGCCTGCAGTGGCAGCCAAATGTTCCCTCTGGTGTCCCCCAACAGCCCTCCGGCCAGCAGGCAGGTTCCAACAGCCCACTCCCCGGGTGGGGGAAGAGGCAGGCGAGGCAAGTCCTCAGGCTCCTGGGTGCTGCTGGTCCTAGTCGGTTGAGTCAACGTGTGAATATTCTGGCCCCAGCACAGAAGCCTGAACAGAATTAAAAGACAGGTGGCAAGGGCTATGCCCATGACCCCCGTGGCTTCTGAGATGCAATGGAGGGTGCAAAGCTAGAGAGTGACTGAGTGGGGGGTCCACTGGGAACTAGGGGCTTCTCTGGATGGGGCTGTGGCTCCAGGGGGCTGGAGGGGATAGACATACTAAGGCACTGGCCCCCGGGTCCCTGAGGCGGAACAACCCTGGCCCCCACTCTCAGGCCACAGGGGCACTTGGCAAGATTTCTGGGAAGACCAAGTGCTGATCATCTAGGGAAATGCAGGGTAGGTGGCCTCAGCCTCCAGGACCTTCCTGCCCTCTCACTTCTGCCTCTTGCTGTGAGGTCACGTCTACTCTGGACCCCTTCCCCACAGGAGCCAGGCACCCTGGGATCTCTGACTCTCCAGTCATTTCCAGCACCGCCTTGACACCATGAGGTCATGCTGACGGGGACACCTGGAGCACTTCGTGGCCTTACTGGACACTGAGGACCCACAGGTCCCCATCCTCTACTGCTTGACAGCTTACTAAAGTGCCCCTTCAGGTCTGGACTGAAAAGTCATCTTCTCAGTGAGGTCTTCCCTGGTCACTTTCTTTGATGGAGGCTCCTCTGGGGCCAGGGTGTGGCCCAGTGGTAGAGCCCTTGCCCAGCACGCACAGGGCCCTGGGTGCCATCCCCAGCACGACAAAATAAACAAAACAGGTATTTTTAATTTTGGTCTCCATGGGGGACCTTCTTACCACTGAGTAGGCCTGTGAACTGGGACAGGAGAAAAATTGCAATGGTATTGTCCCCAACCTCTAACTGAAATCTAGCCTCTCCAGTGAGGGCCTAAGAGGAGCTACAGGCTGTACCTGCAACCTTGCCGCCAACAGACAGCACAGACATTCACATCTCACGTTACCGCCCGCCCAGATTTCTCTAAATACCTTTTATGCTCCTCATTACTTCAGAAGCACAGTGATCATTAGACCCGCGGCTAGCTCTTTTCGTTTGACACGTTGAAGACAGTACATGCGTATCACAACTTCGTAAGCACCTGGCTATTTTGACATAGCTGGTGGCCCCGCCATCTCTTGCTTATCTTATGCCAGAAAGTGCTCAGTCTGAGAGTTCCCCCTCCTTTCTTCATTCCCTGCACCCGGGTGAAATTCCCCGTGACACCCATTGGTTTTAATAATCCATCTGCTTCTTTATTTCACTTTGTCTCCCTGTGCTGACCTGCAGGCTCCCTTATATTTTATTCACTGCTGTGTCCTTAGCCACTAGCATCGGGCACGTAGTAGGTGCTCAATAAACATTTGTTAATTGCACTAAGCAGAGATGACTGCTCATTTTACAGATGAGAAAACCAGGCCTCACAGAGGGACAGTGAGTTGAGGCCACGCAGAATTCAGGCAAGACTGAGAAAGATTAGAATGTGCTGGAACCTGCCCCTCTACACAGGGACTAAAGACCAACTTCTGTGGAGTGAGAAGCCCCTGCCCCACTGGACAGCAAACCACATGCCCCCCTGAGATCACCACACCCCTCCACGGCTTCCTCCCGGCTTCCAGGCCTGTCACCACCCCTGCCAAGCAGCCACAGAGAGGAATGAAGGTGTCAGGAGGACAGCGGAGCTGAGGTCTAGGAGTGGGAGTGGAGGGGAAAAGCAGGGACCTCGGGAACTGAGGTAGGAGAAAGCCATCCCCAAGTACCCTTGTCTCCCGCTGGCCCTGCCCAGCTCTCTCTGCCTGGTAGGGCACCCCCACCTCTGGGCCGAAACTGAGAAGACAGAGAAGGTGGACAGCACTGTGAGGGACCCCAGCAACCTGCCATCAGCCAGGAGTCCTGAGACTGCAAACCAGGGACCTCCAAGAGCTGGCCCAGGGGGACGGGGAGGAGTTCAGGTGTAGGAGACAAGTGTCCCCTGCAACTTGGAGTGGCATGGAGCAATCAGGAGCTCAGCTGGGTCAGGCAGCAGGCAAATCCCTGGGCCTCTGGCCTGGGTTTCTACCTGGAGAGCCCCACCCACGAGGACTGCATGGGTGGCAGAGGGGCTGTGTCTAGTCTCAGGGGACCTCTGGATCTTCTCAACATTGGCCAAGACACTCTCTGTCCCTTCCCTGATTGGTGGTTCCCAGGCTGCACCCACACACCTGCCGCTCTCTCAAGAGATTCTCGTTTGTCTCTTCCTAGAGGACAATTTGGGGATTTGGGGTGGTGTCTTGTCCAGGAAGCACTACTGACCCTTAGTGGAGCGGCGGGGGCAGGCTGTAAAATCCCAGTGCTGCACAGGGACTGGAAGGTTTCATTTCTTCTAGGAGGAAAAAAACATGCTACAACTCCCCAAATCATGAACCTAACTCAATTTTAATAGAATAAGAAAAATAGATTTTGCACTTTAAGTATCTATGGACTTTTCTAGAAGGGAAGGTAGGTTTTTTTTTTTCCTTTTTTAGTGGCAGTGTTTGCCTAGTATGTGTGGAGCCCAGGTTTGCTACCTAGCACTGCGAAAAAGAAAAAAAAATGTCCATAACTTTGCCAAGAGTGTTCACATCTTTAGAAAATCATGGCATTGACATTGAGGCTGTGTGCAGATGTGGAGTCCTATAACCCTGACTGCTGTTTTCTGTGGCCTTCATGGGGCAAAGGGCCTTGTCCACTCTAGACAACTGTAGCCTGGCCTTGACACTTACATATTCAAATCAGTATTTTTATATAAATTACTCTCCTGTTTGGTTCTGCATTGTGGCTATGGTAGGGTACGGATTTCGCAGCTGTAAGTAGGTAGACGGTGGTGTCTGTGAGAATCACGCAGGAGGGGAGCGACATATCACAGATCGGCCACTGTAAGAAAGGGGCCTGCATCTGGCAGGTGGGAAGCCGGGCCTAGCTGCTGTGGGAAGCAGCTGGGGCCTGGTTTTCTTTCCAGTCCTTTCTTGGTGGGCACCTGAGGCCCCTTGTTGGAGCTCTGTGGTGTTAGGGCGTGGAAGCTCTTCTCTCAGGAGTTCAGACGGAATCCAGGGACTTAAAAAATGAAGTGAAGCAGAAACTTCCACTTGAATTCTTAGTCCTGACTTAGGGTCCTGGGTCTTGAACTCCAACCTGTTCTGACTCAAGTGGCCCAGACTGTCAATCACAGTTGGTCCTCTCAGGTGGGAATTTCCCAGCCAGCAGGATGGGCACAGCAGGAGGTGTGGCTGCAGCCCGAGCCTGGGGACCCTGAGCCCTCCCTCAACACCTCCACCTCCCACTCAACAATTCACACCTTCTGGGTTTCCCCCACCCCCGCCCAAACCACACTGTAATCAGAGAATCAGTGACTGTCACCGCTCAAAGGGACCTCAAAGGCTTCCTCCAGTCCCAAGCATTTGAAGTAACAAAATCTCTAACCTGTATCCAGGTCTCAGTGTGTGCTGAAGGATACCCTTGTATTGATTCCCTTAATGAAGTGGGTACCGTTTTCATCCTCATTTTACAGACGAGGAAACGGAAGCTCAGAGAGGTGAAGTTTGCTCACATTCTCTCTAAAGTCACTAACGTGACCCGGGTTCACTGGGGCAGGCAGGTTCAAGCCCAGACTCTTAAAGACCAGGAGCCTCTGAGGGGCTGAACCCACGTCCAGAGTTCCACAGGTGCTAAACTCCTATGGGGGCTCCCTCACCCCGTCTCAGGACCAGAGACTCCTGGTCAGAGAATGGTTTATAAACAGCTTCCAGAATCTTCCGGAGTCACAGTACCAGCCTTGCCCAACCTAGAGTGTGCAGGTCAAAAATACTGTAGAAACCTCTCTCCTTCCCTGTGGACCTCGGGTGGCGGGCACAGGTCTGCGGGCGCACGTGAGCCACTGTGAAAATATTTTCACTGTGCCGAGAGGCCGGATGAGGTCTCAGTAAATCAGAGACTCACCACCTCTCCTCCTGCCATACCTCACCCCAGAATGGGGAGCAGCAAGGGAGGGAGAAGGAGGCAGCACGTCCCTGATGCCCTGCTGGGCTCCTGGGGCCGAGCTCCTTTCTGTCTGCTCCCCAGGGAAGCAGCCACAGCGGCCCCCACTGTCCCCAACACACACCTGGGCCAGCCTCGCCTGCCACCAACCTGCCACCAACCTGCCACATCCATTCTTCGCTCAGGGCTTAGGCTGAGATTGAGTTGCAAAGGGTTTGAGAGATCGGGGATGACAAAAGGGGCTTGGAGACTAATTAGGAGCAGCAGTGAAAGCTAATTCATAAAAGCAAACATTTTCCATCCGTCAACCTGCAACCAGTTAAGGGCAACGTTTGAAAGAAATCTGTGCGCGGGGAAGGAGCCAACAGGAACAGGAAATGTCTGAAAGAATGTAAACTATTTCAGTTTCATAAAAAGTAACAAGTAAACAGTTATTACATGCAAATAATGCCCTGGTTTTAATTAATGCTGAAAAGTCAAAATATGTTTGACATTTGTGTGTATACGTTGAACGGCTGGAGAGGACAAAATGGTGCCCAGATGCCCTTATGGGAAAGGGCTGGCGGCTCCCAGGGAACGGGGACCTTGAGAAGGCCTTGCTGATTGGTGATGAAAAGCACAATTCTGCTCCAGCCGCTGCAGCCGCGGAGTCTGGGACCCGGAACCGGCTCGCGCCTGAGCTGCCGGGACTAAGGGCAGCAGCTCAGCAGGAGGATCTTAAAGGGCCAGCAGGGCCAGCAAGCCTCCGTTGCGCAGGGGCAGGGTTTCTAAGGCTTCTCCACCCAGGAGTTAAGTGATGATGGGTTTCGGGTCCCAGCAACCTCCCACTCAGCAGCCCCTGGCGGCAGCCACTGTGGCGTCTGGTCCTGCCTTCCCTCCACTGCCGGGGTAGGTGCGACTGGCAGGGTAGCTCATTAGCCAGACTCTGGGGCGGGAGGTGGCAGACTCCAAGCTGTGCTCTCCAAACTTCAGCATCCTAACCTCATTCTTTTCTCTACGGTTTAAACCACCTTAGGGCTCAAAGGGCTGGGGCAACTATGTCACAGCTGGGGAGACAGCGGGAGAGCCTGCCCCAGGGGGACAGTGGCTGAGATACCAAGGGTGTGTCCTCCAAGCCTCCAGCCACAAGACCCACGAGCCTCCTTCTGGAGCTCCCTAATCCACAATCTTCTCCCAGCATCTTCAGTGAAACCAGCGGTGCTTAACGGGGAAAGGGGTTGCCTGGGAGGCCTCAGGAGCTAGTGCACCTCTGAATCTGGGAGAAAGCTGCGTCTTTTTCTTTCTAGACACCATTACTTTCCTTACACCCTCAAAGGGGTCTGTGACGCCCTACGCCATGACAAACTGCTATTTCAGACCCAGTAGGGCCTGCGGCTTCCACTGGGCCCCAGGCCTCTTCTCAGCTTCCGTCCCCCACCTCTGCCATCCCTGCCGAGGGCTCCTTCCTGTGCTCACCTCGCCCACTGCGGCCCACGAAGCGCAGGTCGTTGAATCGGGCCACCTGGTTCTTCATGACCGCCGAGGCATTGCGCAGCTCGGCAGAGTAGTTCTCGTCATTGCCTGCCATCACGGTCACCACTGTTCCATCCGGGACATCTCCCAGTGCCACCACCTGAGGACACCAGGTGGGAGGGACAGCTTAGAAAGGCAGAGGAAAGCCAGGGGCGAGAGGAGGGGCGGGCCGCCGGCAGCTCCCCGAGGTCCCAGGCGCACTGCGGATTTCTCAAATGCTGGGCGGGAAGAGGCTTAAAACCCACGGAGACCTTCTCTCAGCTATGACAAAAACAAGAGCATGGAATCGCTACCTTCCACACCTAGCTCCCATGTCAACTGGCTAACCCGTGTCCCAAGAAATCATCCTTCCAATTCAATTAAACCTAAGCCCGAGCTGCAGAGGCTTTGGGTTCCCGAGAAGTGGGATGCAGTTCCCCTGCCCTCTTTTGGAGCAAAAGAGGAAACAACGAGCGCCCTAGCAACCAAGTCTCTAAGTAAAAAGAACATCAACAGTAATAATAACAGAAGTGCTCCTTGCACTGGGTGCACGCAAGAGCCGTTTGGGGCATGAAATTTGGCCCTGAAATGTGGCCCAGGCCCGGTTTATGGGCTTCTGCAGAGCCTGGATTCGTTAAGCAGAGAAAATGCAAAATACAAAACAAACTGCTGCTTTGAGAAAGGTCACCCAGAAAGCCCCTTTAAAGCAAGAGAGGGCTTCTGAGAGCAGGAGGATGCACCTGCTGGGAATTGCAGGACGGGAGGAGATGTCCCCCAACACACCATCTCCCCCAGCCCCCACCCCAGAGGAGCACCGCGAGGCAGATGCCTTTTGAAAGGGAATCAGACTCCAAACAGTCACAGCCATTTAAACGTGGCTGCCGCGTGCAGGGACTCGGGATCCAGATGGTAAAAATTTCAAGGAGAAAATGTTTGGGGTCTGATTAAAAAGGCCAGATTTCCTGTCAACATCCTGTCTTCTTTTAATTTCAAAGATTCCTTTTAAGCTCCAAGTGACAGTAAAACCTCGGATCTGACGATTACAGTCACACGGGCCTCCTCCCCCTCCTCCCCGGGAGATTTTCCCCGCTGGTATTTTAAGATGTCACCCGGGAGACCTCAAAGAGCCACTCATCCTTTTTCCCCCCCAATTCGGAGTCCTCTTAATGGGAGTAAGGACGGCTTCAGCTGCCAGCAGCCGCTACTTCCAGCCACCTCGGGCACCAGCACCTCCCTAGCCGCCGGCCCTTCCTGCCCTGCCCTTTCTCACGGCAGCTGTGAGAGGTTTAGGGGAAAACCAAGGCGTTTTTCGTTTCATCTCGCTGCCCCCTTAAAAAAAATGAAAATGAAACAGTCTCCTACTCCCTGGCATAGAGAAAAAGATTCTCTGAATGACTAGGGGCTACCAGGGGTGGGAGCACCGCACTCTCAGGCTATCATTGGGGATGCAAAATATCCTGGCGACAACCCTTTAGGGTGCAGTGCCCCACTTCCCAGCCTAGGGTCGCCGGGTGTAAAATTTCAGAAGCCCAGAGGTTGAGGGTGTGAGCAGGAAGTGTTTCAGTAGCGGCGCAGAAGGAGGGGTGCTGGCAGCGGAGGCTAGGCCTTGTTCACCCTCCTCGCTCCACCTCCCGGGCCCTCGCCCGGCACCGGGGTCCTGCTCCCTGTACCCCAAGGGCTGTATCCGAGGGATCCCGATGAAGGGAAACGAAGCCCCATTCGGCCGTTTCCGCATGAACGTCTCTACGTAGGGCTCCACGAAGCCCAGGTGGAGGGGAGCAAATCCCTAAAAGTCACCGGATCAGGGCGCAACCCCGGGGAAATGCCGAAGTCCCCGTGCCCCGCGCACAGCCGGGCTGCAGCTGCCCAGGTCGCTGCGGAGTCTGGACCCCGTCCCTTCTCCACTCCGCGCGGGGCCCCGGCTCCTGCAGCTGGGACGCCCGGAGCCCCAGGCCGTGGGATCCCGCCCGGGGCCCCGCACTCACCTTGAAGGCGACCGGCAGCGTCTTGTTGCAGCGCCAGTGAGAGGGCAGGACGGAGCAGAGGAAGTTGGGGCTGTCGGTGCGCACGAGCTCTCCCGCGTGGTCCGCCAGCACGTCCACCATCGAGCGCACTTCGGGCCGGGCGCGCCCGCCGGGCCCCACCGCCGCCTGCGCGCTCAGCGCGCCGCTGTTCTCGCCCATCTTGCCGCCGCCGCCGCCGCCGCAGGGGAAGGCCGTGGAGGGAGGTGTGAAGCGGCGGCTGGTGCTCGGGTCTACGGGAATACGCATAACCGCGGCCGTCAGGGCGCGGGGCGGCGGCGGCGGCGGCGCGCGAAGCGGGAAAGCAGAAGCGGCGCGGCCGCGGCCTCAGGGCGCAGGGGGCGGCGCCCGTGGCCGCCCCACCGGGCCCGCCCGCAGCGAGGCCTCGCTGGCCCGACCGACGGCAGCACGCAGCCGCCCGCTAGTCCCGCATCCCGGGCGCGCGGCCGCCTCCCGCAGCGTCCGGGCCGCCTGGGCCACGGCGGGGCCCGCGCGGGCTGTGCCGCCGCCGCCGCCTCCCGCCCCGCAGCCCGCGCGGCCGCCCCACCGACTCGGCGGCCGCAGCCCAGCGCAAAACCTAGAGAATCAAGTGGCGGCGCCCCGGCCGCCAGCGCGGGGTTAGTACCCCGGGGCCCGCGGGGCGGGGCCCGCCCGAGCGACGCGTGGCGCAGCCAATCGGAGCCCCCATCGCGGGCACCTCGGCGGCGCTCGCGGGGGAGGAACGGGCCGAAGGCCCCGCCCAGCGGAGGACGCCCGAGGTCGAAGGGCCCCGGGCTGTCGCTGAGGCCCCCGAGGGCTGCGAGCTGCCGGGGAGGGTGGTGGAAATTGGTTTGGACAGTCCGGACTGCACAGAAGGCTCTCTGGCCCTTGTCCCCAGGTGGCATCTCGCTGACGCGGGGTTCGCTGCCCTTCCTCTTCCTCCCCGCCTGTCGCGGTTGGGCTTCCCCAACTCGATCTGCTTTGGGCAAGTGACGCCTGCATCCTCAGCTGGGCGCCCGGAGACCCCAAGACTGGTGACACTGCGCGGGGAGCAGCCCCAAAGAGATCGCACGCCCCGCTCTGGCCCGCAAACTATATTGATCTAAGAGTCGCCACCGCACACGGGCTTCCACGTGCCCAGCCAGGGGCCTGCGCTGCTCCTAGCCCAGCGCGGCTTTGGTCCCTGCCTCGGTGGCCCATGTGCCAACCTGGAAGCAGATGGAAGGGAGTTCCCCACCGGCCCTCGGTCGACCGAGGCCGACCACCCCGTTTCTCTCTACTTTCCCCTCAAAACAAGTTTCCGGATCGCGCAGGCCTCGTTCTTCGTTGTGGCGTCTCGTGGCTCTTTGAAAAACAGGGTGGGGCCTGCAAAACGCATGCTTTCCAAATTTGTTTCCTCCACGCAAGTAACCACCGTCCTGCATCGTGGAAAAGGACGCAGGTCCGTGACAAGAAGAAAACTGCGGAGTGGATGCACAGCTAAGGGTCCCGCTTCCAGAGGAGAGGATTTTCTTGCTCCGTGATGGAAAGTGGTCCCCGTGGCCGGGTGCGCTCCGGCCGCTCTGCGAGGACGCAGACAGCTGTGCACCAGCGTCTCTGCTCTCCCAATCGCGTGGCCCAACTACTCTGGGCTTCACTGCTAGCAACCCTTTTCCTCTTCCGCTTCCTAGGCCAGGTATTTGGACCCAAGATGGGATACAGTGGGAAAGGGAGCCGGAAAGATCAAGCCCCCATTCAGTCGGCATCATCACCCCAGATGCGCTCCCTGGGCTCTGGCGAACGAACGCGTGCAGAGACTCCCCGCGCTTTGGAGACTGGGCTGGGTATTCGTTGCCTCTGGCGCTGGACAGGTGCAAAACGACGAATTCCAAGCCTGGGCAGCAAAGCAGCAGAGAGTCCCACGGTGGTGGTAAGATCTCGTCCTGGATCTGACCTTTGCCCAACGTAGGCCATTTCGTCTTCGCCAAACGAAATCAAGCCGCCAATGCACTGCAGGGGAGACGGGCTGTAGCCCAACCACCACCACCTGGAGAGTGGGCCGGTACACCCCTCTCTGGGCCTCATCCTAGCCCCTCAGGCCCATTCCAAAGCCAGGAAGGACAGTGGGTGATCCCTCACTGGACCTTTTCCGACAGCCCACTCCTCGGCTCCTCGGAGTTGTCGATGGTGGGGGCCAAGGCCCACGGTCCTCGGAAGCGCTGGCAGGAGCTGAGGAAAGCGAGGCTCATCGGACTTCTGGAGCTTCCAGGAGAAAGGCCCACCGGGGCGTGGCCAGGTAGGGCCCTGGGTCCGGCGTGTCACACATACTTTCCTGGAGCGGTGGCGGAACCACGACCTGCCTCTTTTAGGGTTTGTAAATTCGTTGGTGGAGTGGTTTCTATTTGCAGCCATGCCCTTGCCCCTCCGCCTGATTTCTCCCTCTATTGAGAATTAACAGACGAGTTTCCAGAGAAGAGGCCTCTTGTGGGTCCCAGTACCTGGCCCAGGACCTGACACAACTCCAGCCCTGGGGAAGGCCCTGGCTGGTGGATGCGGGGACCAGCTGACTGAGGTGGCTGGCGCTTGGGTCCCCAGCCAAAGGTCCCGGGGCCTCTGGGAGAAGGAGTAGTGGCTAGAGCCACCACTAGTTGGCGCCTGCGCCCTGCCAGCCACGGAGTTGCTGGGCCTGGCCCTTTGCACAGATGTGTGCCAGCTGCGAGTTTCCTCCTGTGAGCTGCCTTTTTGGATAGACTGCCCATCCCATTCCATGCCATCTGTGCGACCACGTCTTGGACAAACGGTGGCTTAGCATCAGACAGAAGGCGGCCTTCCCCACCTCCTATGGACAGACAGGTATTGCCTTGGCCACTGGAGACTCAGGGGGGTCCTGCGTTCTCCACCACCAGAACTCCCCAGCCCCCACCAGAAAGGCACAGCCCTTTCCCATCCCTCTCTGGGAGCCGGGTAGGACCCGCAGAGAAACAGGCCTGCTGATTCTCCATTTCCAACACCCAGGCTGCTTCCTCCGCCTCCTGGAGTTCCCTCCACCAACCCAGGGGCTCAGCACCCTCTCCTTCCCCCTCTTGCATGGACAGGCATCTCCTCTCCTTCTACCCCATGGATGGACAAACCGTCCACTTTCTCTCAAACGGTCCCCGCCTTAGAGCACCCTATCATGTCCATGCAGGGTGAGGAAGTGCAAGGTCAGAACACGCTCCTCTGCCTGAGTTTGTCTTCCACCACTCAGTGTCCAGCACGACAATGGCGGCCTTCTCCTGGGATTGTGTGTGAAGTGCTTAGCGTAGCCCCGCACATAGGGGATGCTCCATCCCCGCAAGTGGACACTCTTTAAGAAAAGAGACCTGTTGCCCCTTGTAGGGGGCCTTTGGCAAGTTGGTCCACTCTGGGACCTACACCTCCTGTCTAAGAGATGTCCAGATCTCACATGCAAGGGTGGCCACGACTTACACAGAGCTGTCCTGTCCTCGGTTTCCCAGGCTGCCTGGGGAGGGGAGGACTGTCTGGTTCTGAGGGCTCCGTGGACCCCTCCTCCTCTCCCTCCCCAGGAGGCACCCTGTCCATCCCATCTTAGTCACCAGGTGAGGCATGCTCAGAGGGTGCGGGACCTGGGCAGAAGTCACATAGCCAACCAGCGGTAGAGTCAGCAGTCCCAAACTCCCAGGAGCCCTCGCCAGTGAAGAGCGCAGAATACTCTTGCCAAACGGGATTTCTGCAGCCTGGCCTCCACCCCCACTCTGGAGGGACCCAGGGTGGAACCTGCCTCCTGCCTCGTGCCCTGGAATTCAAAAGGGGACATTTCTGTCCTTCCCTGAGCCTCAGATTCCCTTAGTGGAGGTAATTTCAACAGCTCTAGCTCCCAGTGTAGAGGATTAGAGATTCCCTCTGGGAGGGGAGGACCTTTGTGTTTCAGTGTATCCCAAATGCCATCACCGTTTGCCATGAAAGAAAATGCAATGAAGTAAACCAGGACTCCTGTGACCCCAAGTCAGATATGTATATTTACATATATTTGGGTTTTATGCAGGAGCATAAAATGTGTTGTATATCATCTGTGTGTATGCGTGTATATACACATTATATAGCATATCTGTGTGTATATATATGTATGTAGATTTAAAACTTGTAAGAAATGGTAATGAGACTAGTAATGTATCTAAGTTGTCTCCTGCAGGGTGGAATCCAGCTCTGGGGTCATCCTTCCTGGCAGCCTCTCTGAAAGGATCCAGAATAGATGAAGGACAGCTGTGCTTTCCAATCACAGTTTGGATTTGCCTGAAAGGGCTGGACTCGGAGGAGAGGGAAAGGGAGCTGGGAGTTTGGGACTGCTGATTCCACTGTTGGTTGGCTGTGTGACTGTTGCCCAGGTCGCGCACTCTCTGGGCATGCCTCACCTGGTGAGTGAAATGGGACGGGTGGGGAGCAGTCAGGCTTGCGGGGTCTGACCATGTGCAGGCGCTGGGTTGGGTCTGCGCAGGTGCAGGCCTCACCCAATGGGCTGTGGTAGGTGTCTTGCCCATTTGAACGAACAGGAATGTTGCCCAAGGTCTGCCAGCAGGGAGGACCAGAGCCGGATAAAAAGCCTGCTCTGATTCAAATGTGAGGGCTGGAGGTCCCGAGGTCATGCACGTCACCCTCTCTTGCTCTGGCAGACCACGCCCCATGTAGAGTTGAGAGGGCTCCACACACGTGAGCCATTGAGGCAGTGGTGGAGTTAGAGGTGGTAAAATCTGCAAAGCACCATGACCTTGGAAATCTGCAGACCCCTCATGCCCAGTTGGAATACAGGGTTTGTCAGGGTCACTAGGGAGGGTCTCAGGGTGAGGTCCACCCCGCCTTCCTTCTGCCTCAGGACTGCTGGTGAGGGCAAAGGCTGGCACCCACTTTGTGGATGGGAACACTGAGGCAGGGAAAGCGAAAAGAGGCCTGACCAGGGTCCTGACCCAAACTTGAGCAAAGCCAGGGGCAAGCCCTGTGGCCAAAGCATGGGATGGCTTGGCCTGTGCCCTGCTGGAGCCAGCACTGGTCATGCCTCAGGCTGGATTGGAACCTAGCACCCAGTGCTCCTGGGGAAGGACGGAGCCTACTGCATCCCTCTGGGCCTCAGGGTCACCACCTGAACAATCAGGTTTCTCTGTGACCTTGGTGGGAGCTGGCTGCCCCTCCAGCACACCCAGCTCCTTGCCACCTCCTGGGGGCACCGGCACCCTTGGGTCCCTGCTGCCTCAGATCTCCTCCCCCATCCTACCCTGCCCCGGATGTGTCCCGAGGCAGCGCTGGCCTCAGGGACAGGGGGGAGTGGAGGTCAGCTGGCGCTTGCCCACACAGAGCGCACAGGCCCGGCTCCTCAGGACCCCAGAGGTGGGTTCTAGATTCTGTCCCCCTGGTCGGGTCTCACTGTCCTCTCTGCTCCTCACTTTTATGGTCTGTAAGTTGAGAAAATAATTCTAGTTGGAAATTACTTGGTCTATGGCCTCAATTATTGGTCTGTGACTGGTAACTGCCCTGGTCTTTGGACACCTGATGTGTGTGGCGTTTCCGACCTCATGGTGCTTCCGCAGGGCAGATTTTACTGTCTTCATTTTATGGAGGGGGAAACTCAGCCTCCAACAGTAAAGTGCTTCTCCTCCCTGGACCCCAGGCCACGGTTAGAGTCCAGCAGCAGGACTCCCTGAGACAGCCTCTGCCTTCTCTGACTGGAGACAGAGCTTAGGCTCCATCCTGCGCCAGTGCATGGCTCCCTGCTGGTGGAGCCATCACGTGGAAGGACTCTTCCACCGGGGTGCCTGAGACTGTGAGAGGTGGCTCGGAGTCCAAGGGGGCTTCTGGAAAAGATGTGCCCCTTCCTCAGTCCCAGGAGAGGGTTTCTGCTCTGGTGGGCAGAGAGAGACGGGCTCCTCTGAGCGGCTGTCCCCTCTGGCACATCCCACGTTTATATCCACTGTGTCTTACAGCATTCTTATGGGGTAGATACAGTCGCCGTCACCACCCGTATTACATATGAGAAAATGGAAGTCCAGAGAAGTTAAGTAACTTGTCCAAGATCACCAAGCTGGGAAACTGTGGAGCTGGGATTCCAACCAGGCAGCCTGGCCCCAGAGCCCGTGTTCCTGACCACTTTGTTCTGATCTCATGGACCAGAATCGGATGCTTGAAGTCACAATCATGGAACAGAATTAGAATCCTGGCATCAGAACCACAGGCGGGATTTAGAATTTTGCAATGTCACTCAAGAGCCCTGGGATATCAGATCTATATCCATATATATCAAATGGCAAAACAGAGGCTTGAGGAGGGAAAGCGTCTCACTCGAGGTCACCGCCTCGGCCAGGGGCAGTGTCTGGACCCCTACCTCCCCCTGCAGCCACCTCCCACTGACGCTGGCCCTAGATCCTCTCCCCTGAGGCTCCTCTGCAGGCTTTCCTTTCCCTACCGCCCACCCAGCAGCTCCCGGCTTAGCCGGTCCCATTAGGGATTTTCCACCTCCCCCAAAAGGTCCTAATGACTGTCAGTCCTTGTGAGGCCCTAATTAATCTCAGAGGCCGATGGCTTGGAGGAGCGGGGCTTTGGCCTTACACAGATGAAGATTACGGCTGCATTTCATGTGGTGAGGAAGGAACGCCTCAGACATTCCTGCCAGCAATAAAAGCCACATGGCCTTCCAGCGTCGCCCTTGGAAAAGAAAGAAAGCGCAACCCTTTGCGGAAAGAAATCAGCTATGTACTGTACGCATGGCGTGAGACAAAAACCGGCATACGAGGCGGGGAACAGTCGGTCTTTCATGCCACCTCCGTCGGCCACCGAGAGGTCCAGGGCCGTGATCGTAGCTGCTGTGTCAGCCAAGTGGTGGGAGCCGCAGGGGCCTCAGCCCCTCACCTGCACTGAGTTTGAGCCGCTCCACACATTTCCAGTTCAGGGCCCCCTGCCTGGGCCTGTGACCTGTGCTGTCACCCAGGGCCTGCTCTCAGAAGCTTCCGGAGAGCAGGGTTTGACGCTCTGCCACTGCTACTTGTTGCACAAGAGGCCTGTGTTTACAGTTTGCACTGGGACACCCAATGACAGCCAATCCCAACCATGGTCCCCCCATCAGCCACCCTCCACATCTCTCTGGGTGTCTACTAGGCCTGGGGAGTGGGGTTTCCTGAGCACATATTATCCGAGATGAACTTCAGAACAACCCTGTGAATGGAGCAGATGCAAAACTCAGAGAGGCTCAGAGAGGTGTCCTCGTGGCCAGGAAGCCTAGACTTGAACTCAGGTCTTAGCCTCTCCACACTCTGCGGCCCTTCATCTCGGCCTGGGGATGGCGAAGCTTCAGCTTGTCTATTTCCGATCCCAGCAAGCACAACAGAGGCCAGACAAGTCAGGTGCTCAGAGCCTGTCACGGTTCATGGAGAACCGGGGACCTGGGTGACAGCGGGCTGGGGCCTGTATCCATAGGGTTGGGGCCCGGTGCTATAGATGATGCTGCCATTTGTGAATGGATCAGCTCTCTCTGTGTGGGTCACTGCGTCGGGCCTGGCCTGGAGGGTAGCTGGAGCTCTGCCCACACTTAGCTCTGCAACCTAAATACCCACAAGCCCCTCCTGTGCCCCGTCCTCTGCCTCCTAGCTCGGAAGCAGCTGCATCTCAACGAGGTCAAAGGAGTTCACACCCCAGAGGAAAGTTGGGCAGAGTCCCTAACTGTCATGTCCTAGAACTTGGGCACCTGGCTGCCAGCTCCGTTTCCAGGGTCCTTGCTGGGCACGTCTAGGCAATCTGTCCCCTCCCTGGGCTTTAGACTCCCCTGCAGGGAGCTCAGTGCCCTGGATCACATCCGATCCCCAGAAAGATGGTCTTCAACATTCTAGAATTCTAGATTAATCTGCAACAGGTCTGTGTACTTCCCCATTCCATGGCTGGGGAAACCAAGGCCCAGGAAGGGTCAGAGACTTGCCCAGGGCCAGTGGGTGCTCACTGGAAGCTGGACCCATCCAAGGCTCCCATCTGCCAGCACCACTGTCTCTGCAGAACCCTTTGGAGGACCCGGCATCGCACTGGACCTTGTCCTGCTGCCCAGCAGCTCATGGTGGCCTGTTAGATGAAACCACAATGGGTCCTCAGTAGGTGCTGAAGGTCATCTGCTGTGGGCCTGAACGTCCCCCGAATTCAGTAGTTGAAACAGTCTTCACTGTGGCGGTGTTCAGAGTTGGGACCTTGTCAGAGGTGATTGTCACGGGGCCCTAATGAATGAATCAGTGTCTCATAAAAGGTCTGGAGGGAATCAGCTTCGGCCCGTTTTGCCCTTTTGCTTTCCCTTACGTGAGGACACACGCTTGTCCCCTCTGGAGGACACAGCCTCAAGGTACCATCTTGGCGGCACCTTCATCAGGCGCTCAACCTGCAGGCACCTGATCGTGGACCTGCCACTTGCTGGTGTCTCGTTACGGCAATGCCAGGTGGACTGCCACTGTCTCGGGAGGAAGGTGCGACACCTTCCCGCAGCACATTTTGGGGCTGCCTGGTTGTTTCTGAAACAGAGGGCCCGCCCTTGCGCATGGGAGGAAGCCCGGCCTGCAGGACCTGGGGGGCAGGTGGGAAGCAAGGACGAGTCTCCACGGGACCCTGGACACACGAGGTGCACCCACACTTACACTCTCCATGGGCACAGTCATGCACGCCTATGTGGTCAAGCCCCCCAGAGGTCAGCCCTGTCACAGGAGCCACACAGGAGAATACTTAAGCGTACACGTGTGTAGACAGGCATCGGGAGACGCGTCCCCTGTATCAACACGCACAGACCTGCTAGTGTAGACGCACCGACGGGCTCCCATGTACGGCTGTGTAGACATCACACCCAGGGACACAGCAGGGCTGTGCAGACAAACGGATCATTGTGCGGACAGATCTACACGCTGAGGCAGGGTCGAGTCGGGCTCAGAGCTCAGGCCGGTTCTCAGCTCGGCTCTAGGAGCTGCTGAACCCAGGCTGCGGAGTTTCCGCTTCTCCATCTGTGGAAGAGGCCTGGGCTTCCTGGGTGGTTTGCCTGCCTGGGGCTTCCAGACATCTGAGCCAAGTGTCCCTTGGGGGTGAGGAGCCTGCAGCCATGGCCCAGAGGAAGGTGGCTGTAGCTGGAGGTTGGTAGCTGTCCCTCCCAACACTGTCCCCCCACCTGGGCATCGGGGGCTGGAGTGCAGAGCCTTAGCCTAGGGGGCAGAGACAGGCTGCAGTTGAGATTGACAGGCCCTCAGCACAGCACCTCACACCTCTGAGCTTCACTCCCTCCCTTGAAAATGGATCATTCCTGAGGCTCAAAGCCCGGGGATGGTGGGGGGCCTGGCAGCAGGAGCTCAGAAAACAGCAGCTGCCCCAACCTGACAGCCCTTGAGGGGGACACAGTGTGAGCCTTCTCTGCCAAGGCCCACCTGACACCCCCAGGGACCTCAGCATGGGAGAGTATTGACATCATGTCACATGATGAGGTGTTAAGGCAACTGAGGACTTTGTCCTGGAGAAGAGCAGGCCTAGGGGAAAGAGCTCCCCTGCAGATTTATGTGGCTCTCCCTGGTGGCAGGGTCACAGGGACACTAGAGCCAGTGGGTGCTGGGCTCCACACAAGGAAGAGAAGTATTGAGAATCAGCCAGAAACAGAACGAGCCGCAACCCCTTGGGTAGAGAGCTCCCCATCATGGGAGGTATTCAAGGTGCAATCAGGATCTTAGAGGAAGTTCAAATGCTAGATAGGGCAGGCGGCCGGAGCAAAGAAGAGTTTCTGGCAGGGGTCAACCCACTGCAAACTTTTTAAAAAAAATTTTTGGTTCTGGGGTTGAACTTAGGGGCACTTAACTACTGAGCCACATCCCCAGCCCTTTTTATTTTTTGAGACAGGGTCTCACTAAGTTGCTTAGAGCCTCACTAAACTGCAGAGGCTGGTCTTGAACTTGAGATCCTCCTGTCTCAGCCTCCCATGTCACTGGGACTACAGGCGTGTGCCAAGGTGCCCGGCTCATGGCAAACGTTTATTGAACAAATGAGAGAGCGACCCCAAAGCTGCACTCCTGACCCACCTGGTCATGATTCAGGGATCAGCTGGCACCTCCACCTGCCAACTGTGTGACTTTGGGCCTCCTCGAGCCTGTGTCCTTGTCTGTAAAACGGGGAGCACTCCTGAGTTCAATCCCCTTACCAAAAAAAAAAAAAAGCTTCAATTTGCAGTGTTGTACAGCTGTCCATGGTACGTTAAAGTTGGGGGTAGCCCCCACCCCCCACTGAGCATGCTCATATAGCACTCTGGAGCTCCTACCCGCAGCCTCCAGATCCACGTCCTGGCCTACTTTACAGGTGAGGAACTAACGTTCATTAAGTCTCTGGGACCTAGCCTGGAAGGGACGGAGCTGGGACGACGTAAACCAAGATCTGTTGAGGTTGAAATTCTGGCTTGTTCTTTGCAGTGGCCTCCTGCCAGAGACCAGGCCCTCAACTCTAATAGCGAACACAATTTACATTTTCATATATTATTTCGTTCAATCCTCACGGCCACCTTACGCATTAGGTTCTATTATCATCACCCCCGTTATAACAGCAAGAGCAGTGAGGTCCAGGAAGGTTAATAACTTGTCCCCATTCCTAACGGACCTGGCAAGTGTCAGAGCTGAGCACAGACTCCAGGGAGCAGGACAGAGCTGTGTCCCCTGCGTCCACAGCAGATATAGGGACCAAGGGCCAGCAGAGGCGGGAAGCGGGGGCTAGGGGTGCAGCCGGAGAGGCCTGAGCCCAGAGCGACCCAGCTCCTTGCTGTGAGCTGGGGACCCTCCTTCCTGGGGCCGTGGTCCTGGGGAGGGAGGTGCTGAGGTTGAGGGCAGAGCCCAGCAGAGCCTGGAGCAGGTTCAGGCACTCTGTCACTTACTGTTGGTGTGAGTTTCTCCTCCCTGGCAGGAATGTGACATTTGCCACCTGTGTGTTGCTGGATGCCCCTGAGTGGGTTTCTGCCAAGTGTCCTCAGACCCAGGCTGGGAACCAGGTCCTCTCATGGCCTCCTCCCTGAGCCTTAGTCAATCAGGGGTGGGTTTAACGATCTGGAGCCCCTTTAGCTCACTGAGACCCAGGCTGTCCTCGTCCCCACCCTGTCCCCAGGGGGAAATGCTCCTAGTCCTGTCCTCAGGAGCTCTGCACTTAGATGGGGGAGAGGATGAAATAGAAAGAGAAAGAAGTAAGAAACAGAGGGGGCGGTGGCACAGGATCTATGTAGCCAGCAAACATTCACTGAGCACCTACTATGTGCCAGGAGATACAGCGAGGGACGTCATGGCCTTGGAGTTTCGGGGCACTTTGATTCTAGCAGGGAAGACAGAAGGCAAAGTAATAAATAAACACGCCTATATTTGGTGGGGTCTCGAAACGTCACTGAAAACAGACTAGGGTAAAGTGACTGTCCGGGTGCTGGAAAAATGGTGTCACTAATGCTTAAAATTCTGGGGAATCAGGGAAGGCCTCGTGGAGGTGACCCTGGAGCCAAGCACGGAGGGCCAAGGAGGACCTGGGGAGGGGAGGGGGACGGGACCCCAGAGGAGGACCCACTGCTCGTAGGATCTGGCTTCCCCACCTACCCTATCCCCAATTTCTTCTGTACATTTTATGTCCTTTGCCTCTTCCACATCAGTCCCCAAAGCCAACAGGGGACGTTTAGGAGGCCCCTCCCTGCAGTGGAGGACACTGAGCCTCAGGAGCAGCGAGAGACTTCCCCTTGGTGCTCCCCCAGGCCTAGTCCAGGCTGCAGCCACCGCTCCTGAGAGGTCACAGGGCTGGACACGTGGACAGCCGGGCTGGGCAGGGAGGACGCGGGGCTGGGGCGGGGGTCCTCAGCGAGCGGAAGGCGCCCGGCCCTGATTGGAACAAGGTGGCGGCCCAGGGAGCCCAGCCGGGCGGCATTGATCTTGCCCGGTGTTCCAGCCACCGGGCGGGGCCAGCACCGGGCAGACTGCCGGTTTTCCCAGGTGTGGGGACACCCCGGGGGAAGGGCTTTTCATGTGGTCGTGGGGCAGGCATGCCACCCAGCACGTGGGGAGGCCGGGCGGCAGGGGCATGCGGCTGGAGACGCACATCCCACAGCCAGCGAGGGTCAGGCCCTGGAGACACGGTGGGGGCTTGTCCTGGTGGCCGCCATTCCTGCTGGGTGCTTTGCAGGCTTCGCTGGGTGGCGCCGCCCCAGGAGGTGGGTTCTAGGCCCATGCCCGCTGGCAGACGGGGAACCTGAGGCCGAGTCACATACGCACGCATGAGAGCTTTGTCCTGGAACATACGATCCCCAGAATCTGCGTCTTTGACGTGAGCATCACGGCCGGTCAGCCCTGGGAGGTCCTTTAGAGGCCTGGAGTCCAGTTCCCGTGTGTTGGAGACACGGTCTAATGTGCTGAGCGTAGAGGATGGCCAGCGGGCAAAGGGAGCCCAAGGTCAGATCTCATCACTCCCCCAGGCTGTCTGGGAAGCTCAGCTGGCCCCTGAATGTGAGGCCCCTGAGGACAGTGGCCTCCTTGACTATCTAGTTAGGACCTCGCCTCTCAGATGTCACCAACTGTAACAGTTTCCTGATGACACACTGAAAGTTCCTTTAAATGTCTAACCTGAATCCTTCACGCTGCAAGGAAACTTTCTTCTTCTCTGGAGATACTTCTAAGAGTTTGGTCTTGGATGTTAGTAAAGATGGCAGATTCCCTGGCGTGGTGGGAGGGAGACTGTGCCCCTCTCACCCTCTAATGCCTTCTTCACTTTTGCCACTAAAACCCTGCAGCTTTGTAGCATTTTCCATTAACACTGAAGTGAGGCCTCTTGGAGTTGGTGTAGGTTAGAGGAATCAGGTGGTACGGGAGGGGTAGGGGGCAGAGCTGGAGGCAGCTCAGGGCTGCAGCGGGGAGAGGCAACACTGATTGTCCCCTCCCAACCAGCCTCGCTGGGGTTCTCCCTGACCCGCCCCCTTTCCATCTTTCTGTCCTCATCTCCTTCTGCGTTCTGCCCTCCCCGGCTCCAGCCACCAGGCCTCTAGCATGCCGACCACAGGGCCTTTTCACATACACTTCCCTCTGCCGGCAAGTTCTTCACGTTCTGTTGGCATGGCTCCAGTCCCCCCATCATCCAGGCCCCAGTCACCTCCTGCAAGAGGCGGTCTCTGAGCCCCCGGTGGTAGGCAAAATAATGACCCCCTTAAATGTCCATAGCTCATTCCAAAACCTGTGAATATGTCACCTGATGTGACAAGAGGGATTTACAGATATGATGGAGGTCAGCGGTTCTGGATGAGGAGATTCTCCTGGGATATCTGGGCGACCCAGTGCAACCAGGAGGGTCCTTCCAGGCGCAAGGGGGAGGCAGGTGAGGACAGCCAGAGGGAGGTGGGGCAGGAAGGCTGGAGAGGAGCAGAGAGACAGCAGAGAGACTGGGCCCTGTGGGGTCGGCTGGGGGGCCCGAGGGGCCGTGAGCAGCCCTGGTGACATGAATCCCCCCAGGGGACTCCAGAAGAGAAGGCAGGCTGACTGCCCCTTGAACTGAGAGGTGACCAGGGTGTGCTGTTGTACGCTGCTGAATCTAAGCAGTCGTGACAGTGGCAATGGGAGCCCATGGGGGTCCCTTCCTTGGTTTCTAGCCCTTCAGCACACTGTCCTCTCCCAAAACACCACCTGTGCTCCTGAGCTGCTTCTTACCCCGCTGGACCGTCCACCGGGGTGGAGCCTTTGTTTGGCCGATGTCACATTCCCAGGACAGGGCTGACAGATGCAAGCACACATACGGAATACCCAGCGACACCGAATTCCAGATGAGCCACCAACACTTTTGCAGTATAAGGTTGCCCCAAAGACTGCAGTTATTCATCGTTTATCCAAAATTCAGGTAACTTGGGTGTCCTGTACTTTATCCGGCAGCTTCCACGCGAGCAGCTAAAACAGTCCCTGGGTGCATGCGAGGAGCTCCATCAGTATCTGCAGTGACTCAATGAGGCTGTGCGTCCATTTTCCAGATGAGGAAACTGAGCCTCACAAGGTTTAGTCACTTGCTCAGAGTCCTACAACCACTGAGCGGCAGAGCCAGACAGTTCTAAACCCTTGAAGCACCAGATTCATGGAACGTTCCGGCCCTGTCTTCCTACCGCCCTCTCCTCTAGGGGTCCTTGCTCACACAGCCCAGGGTGCCTTTCTGGGTAGACCCGACCCTGTTCTGTGACTGCCCAACTCCTGCTCATACACCAAAGCCCTGTCCTAATTCCCCCTTTTGTGAGACTATCCCTGACCCTCCCAGGACTTGGCCCTCTCTCCTGGACTCCTGGCTCCTTGTCCCTAGGGGTTATAAGGATTGGCTGTTGTGTCCCTTTCTCCCCCAGACTATGACCTCCCTGAGGACAGGTGAGGGTCACACTCTGTTCTTTGGCCATGGAACTTAGAGCTGAGCCTGGCTCTGGGGTGGAGGTTGGGGGATTCCCCAGCGTCTCAAAATGAACCCATGAACGAGAGAAAGAGTGAGCAGGGGTGGGCGGGTGACGGCCTCTTCCACTCAGCCTGGAGCGATCCAGTCTATGGAAGGGGACGCACAGGCCCGAATGTCCCCATCTCTGAACACAAAGCACATATTTTTCTAAATATGAAAATAATACACACTCATTAAAGAAAAATTGGAAAATAATAAAATTGTGAAGAAGAAAATTAAAACCACCCATGATCCTGCCACCCACAACCGTGGTGAGGGACTGGCTCTGAGCCCTCTGGTGACCTATGACGCCAGGGTCAGTTCCTCCACCCCTCCCGCCCCCTCCCGTCCTTTCCCGTCTCCCGTGGCATTGGGACACAGGCACATGCCACTTCAAACCTGCTAACGGGGTCCCCTTCCCATGGCAGCGGAGGCGAGGCACCGTGGGCTGGGCAGGGCTGGGGTACGGAGGGCCCCCAGGCTGCACCACCATAGTGTTCCCTCGGGTCGGCTGTTGGGGTGTTTCTGGATTTCTGTCACTCTGGAGGCGCCGCAGGGACACCCGTGTATGGTGCCTTAGCCTCGTCCCTTATTCCTCTCTTAGGACAAATCCTGGGACTGGTGGCGCAGAAGCTGGTGTGGACACCGGACACCGTCAGTCTGTGGACCTGCCTGCCCGCCCCCTGCTGCTTGCTCTCCAACCCCTGCCTGCCAGCAGCCTGGACACCTAGTGGGACAGGAAGCTAGGACCCCAGCGCAGAGCCTGCCACATCCCATCCAAGGCCGAGGACACCATCCTGCCGGTGTTCTGGGCTCAGCTTCCTGGTTTCCATCTCAAACACGCAGTTTCAACCAAACCCGTCAAGGAGGTCACCATCTGAGGCAGCTTGTGACCTCAGGTCTGTGAGACCTCGTACTTTCTGTAAATCACTGACTGGGTTCAGTGTGTACCAGACGTGTGCGTCTGTGTGTCCTGTGCAGCAACCCCCAGAGGGAAGGACGGGGTCTCCCACCTCACGGAAGAGAATACTGAGGGTCTGAGGTGCTGCGTGGCTTGGCCAGGGTCCCAGAGGACCTTGGACTCACTCAAGGTCATTGAGGCTGACTCCCAATATCACGGGGTCACCCCGAGGCTGGCCCTGCTGCCCCAGGGAACTGGGAGTCCTGGGCCCGAGAACCGGGGTGCAGATGCTGCCCCACGACACCTGCTGTCTACTGCTGGGCGGGCGGCCCAGGCCTCACCAGGAGGCGAGGACAGGCTTGGGCCTACGCAGGGTGCCCGGAAGGCCCCGGCCCTTACCTCCTTCACGGGCACCGTGAGAGCAGGGTTCAGCCGGGGTTTGCTCTGGGGGCTCCTCTGAGCCGGGGCGGCTCTTGGTGCTGAGTCAAAGGGAGAAAGACCTTTGTCAGACACCAAGCACCGCAGGCAGCCTGGCCTGGTCCTTAGGGGCTGGACCAGGTGGGTCCGGGTCCCGGGCTGGGCTGGGAGGGGCTGACTGCCCCAGATGGAGGCCGCTCCCCACCGCCCTGACAGGTGACAGGCTATTTTTTAACTAACCCTACAGGAAGAAGAGGCCAGAAATGAGATCAGGGGTTGAGCCAGGGCCCTGGGGACCCTCCTATTTGCATCTGCTTTCCCCCACCAGCCAGGGAACTGTGTGGACCCCACCGGAGCTGCCCAGAGACCCCCAGAGCTCCCAGCAAAACCCACTGTCGCAGCAGGAGGACCCACGGGGGCCTGTTTGAGAGCAGCCCGGCCAGGACAGGCTTCCTCGCTGCCCTCTGTTCTTCTGGGCTGGGTCCTACTCTGTCACATCAGTCCAATGGACAGGGGCCAGCAGCAGGTGTCTGGGGCCCCCAGGAAAAGAAGGGATTTCCTGGCCAGAGAAGCAGAGACTTGTCTGGGTGGGGGTAAGCGGCCTCTCCCTGCAGCCTCTCTCGGGCCACACCATCAGGTGTCCTTTGTCCCCAGGCTGGTTCCTGAAAAGGCAGGATCTACCGCAGGGGGCACAGCCTCTGAGGTGCATGTGTGGCAGAGGTGTGGGTGTCCCTGCATGCACTGGGTGGGGGCGGGCTCTGGCCAAGGACAACAGCTGCTGGCCCCACAGGAGTCCCTCAGCTGGGGCTGGTGTGGGCATCCTGGTGGGCCCATGTGGGGACAGGGCGTGTAGGGGAGGGGTGGTGTTAGGGAGAGGTGCACTGGAGGAGGGGACTGTGTGGGGCAGGGGTGCATCAGGGAGGCCAGAGGGCCCAAGGGCTTTCCAGGCCTCTGGGCAGCTGGAAGCCTGGTGGAGGCCTGTGGGAGCCGGCTCAGACCAGCCTCCTCTTATTTATTGGCCGTTTAGACAGTAGTGTTAATAATGACATTAATTGAAACCCCCAATCCCCATCGTGCCCCCCGTGATATAAATCAGGTAAGCACAATGAAAAACACTTGAAAAATACAGAAGAAGACGTAAAAGATGTTAAGGCCTGGAATCCTACGAGGGGAGCAAGGGTCCTGGGCGTCTTGGAGGGGTGACAGGTTCGCCCCACACACAGGGCATTGGCAGGCTGGGCCAAGCTCAGCGCTTTCAACAGTCTGGGTTTATTCTCTACCAGCCTGGGAGGTGGCTGCTGGGTCAAAGGAGGGCGAGTACCTCCCCCTGGGGGAAGCGGAGGCCAAGACTTGGATCCAGGGCCGGCTGGTTTGCTAAAGGGTCCCGGGCTAGACTCCAGCCTGCCCCGGCCGAGGCTCCAGGGTTTACTGCTCCAGGGAGCTCGGGACGGACGAAGCCTCAGTCTGGGCCCACAAATGACCACACGCAGAGACCCAACCCCGCCCACAGCTTGGCTAATGGTCGGGATTGTTGCTGACCCTGACCTGGTCACTATGGTAATCCCACTGCCTCACTCACTCACCAGGGGCTTCTAGAAGCTTTTGATGTGTCCGGGGGCTCAGCTCCCCAGCCCATTACCCACACTGGCAAGAGCAGAGAGGGCAGCAGAAGTCTGCCCAGCAGCCTCAGGCCAGGTCACCTGAGGACAGGGGGGTGGCCTTGGGCCTGGCCAAGCTGCACGTGAACCTAGAAACCCTTCACCCTTCTGGGCTCAGGCACCGGCCACCTCTGGAGGGGTCAGCATGGCTGCCCCATCTCAGGCTGCAGCGTGGTCACTGGATGGCTTCCACGTCCCCACATCCTCACGCTGTGGGCTCCTCCTGCCAGGCCTGGGCTCCCCAGGAGGCCCGAGGAGCATTTGCTCTGTCCTCTCACTTGAGAGCCACAGGGATGGTACGGCCTGGGTGGGCCTGGGGTGCTGACTGTGCTGGCTGGATTCTGCTGGCCCCTGGGTTTCCCTGAACTCATCTCGGATCCTGTCCCTTCCCTCGATGCCTCAGTGCCTCCGTTTATGTGCAGATGGAGAAAGAGGGCGTCCCACCTCCAGTGCCTCCTGGGACATGTGCGGTTCCAACCTCCTCTGCCTTGGCCCTCCCCGGGCTGCTGACCCGTCTCAGGGGAGAACACTGTAAGCCAGGGAAGGCAAGGGCTCCCTCAGCAAGAGAGCACACAGCTGATTTGGATGGGCTCCCCACTCCTGGGTCCCCTCAGCCTTTCTGGATGTGGCTAGAGGATATAGGACCCCAGTTCTTGGAAGCCACCAACTGTTCCCAGGGAGAGGCCACTAGGAGCTGACGGATGTTCCTTGATCTGAGGGAACCTCAGTTAACTCAGAGCTGCCATGCTGTGGTGAGGCACAGGCTCCGGATACAGGCTGCCTGGGTTTGAACCCCAACTGGGTGATCTCAGGCAGATGTCACAACCTCTCTGGGCCTTAGTTTCCTCATGTATAAAATGAGCTTCATCATAGCATTTATCTTACACACTATGAGGATGAAATAAGCAGACATGGAAAGCACTCAGACACTGCCTGGCATACAGTAAGAGCTGTATAAATGTTTGCTGCTAATGGTGTAACTATTTAAGAGTTGAATCATCTTGATTTGTATTTTACACACAGTTAATTATTCATTTCTTAGTTCTAATTTTGTACTCTCCTTTTTTTATATATTTAGGATTCAGGAAATTTTCCTTTTAAAGCCTCACACAATTTCCCAGGTCCTTGAAAAGATAATTTCCTGGCCCCACAGTGCCTGTGGCCTGAGGCAGATTTACTGTGTCTCCTTAGAGCAGCGTATCCCAAAGTGGTCTGGGGCGAGGCAAATCCTTCCTAGCATATCAAAGGCTCTGGAAAATCCTGCAGCAGAATCCTGCTGAACATTGTCATTTACAGCTATTCCTGGTCTTGTCTGGCCTCTGAGCCCCTGTGTCTCTGCTCAATAATGGGTAACATCTGTAGCACACCCTGGTTCCCTCACCTCTAGGAGATGGCAGACAGGAGCAAGCAGGGTGAGTGACAGCCGCTCACAGTGATGAGCCCTCCCACCTCTGCAGAAGCAGCTCTAGCAAGGAGTGTCCACGGTTGACCTGGGCCTCGCGGTCTCAGCTTCACTCATTCATTCCCCGAAGCAGCCCCGGAAGGTCGGTAATGTCAACGTCCCCATCTTACAGATGAGGAAGTTGAGGTCCAGGGAGGTTAAGTGGCCACATAGCCGGTAAGTGGGAGAAGAACACCTTCTGAACCTCACCTTCCTTCTCCTGTCCACTGACAGGAAAGGGAAAACCAGACCCATTCTGTCAGGATCAGTTTTCCCTCATGACATGCTTTTAAAATATCGGAAGCTTTCTTTTCCTGGAGTGTCCAAGGTATTATAAACTTAAAATCTGGGGCTGGAGTGTGGCTCAGTGGCAGAGCGCTTGCTTAGCACGTGTGAGGCACTGGGTTCGATTCTCAGCACCACATATAAATAAATAAAATAAAAGTCCATTGACAACTAAAAGTATTTTTTTAAAAATCTTAAAATCTTTACTAAGTTACTTCTGACTACAAAAGCAACATCAGCCTTTTGTGTATTAAACTTTTTAAGCATTTTGAATTGGAAAATAAAAACTCCATAATCTCATTTCAAAATATAACTGAGCTGACAGCTGGGCATACAGGAACCCTCGTGGTATAACAAGGTAGTGGTTGGCCACTCGTGGCTATTTAATTAAAATAAAAGAAGATTAAAAATTCAGTTCTTGCTTCTACCACTGTGGGAAGCTCTTTCAGACACTACTGTTCTAGACTCTTCCTAGATGTATTCTGACACATATATAAAACATCTGTTGACATTCTTCTTTTTTTTCCCCCCTGTGGTGGTGTTGAGATTTGAACCCAGGGCCTTGGGCATGCTGGGCAAGTGCTCTACCAACTGAACTATGTCCCTACCCCTTGTTAATATTCTTCATAATGTTCTTTGTTGTATTTCCGTCTTGCCTCCCACAAGGAGGGAAATGACCTCGTAGAAGCTAAAACAAAATGCAAGAGAAAAATAGCCTGGAAGGAAATACACCCAATAATAGCGGTTTTCTCTGGCTGTTGAGATGGCGGAGTTTATTTTTACATTTCCTCAGGTGTTCTACAACATAAAGTGCCCACGGGTAAGGATGCTGATTGAATTTGTGTTTTCCCTCAGGTTCTTCCTGCTTCTAGAATCTTCAGGGTAGGGTCTCAGCCAAGGCCTTAATTTTTTTTTTTTTTAAATTGTGGGCTCATGAAGAATGAAAGCCTGTACGCGTCAAAAGAAGGCAGGCTGGGGTTTGGGTTCAGGCCAGGGTCCCTGCAGCCGGGGGCTGTCCTAGGTGGGGCTGGCTTCGGGGGCCTGTGACCCGTTCAGCCCCACAGGGTCCTCGCCTGGGCCTGAGCCTCTGCAGGTGCTGTTCTGGAGTTCATCATGATCCTGGAACTTCAAGCCCTGCTTTTGCATTTTGTGCTGAGAACCACGCAGCCTGTGCTAGTCCTGGGCTTCTCCCCAGAGCAGGTCCCTCTCTGGCGGCTCTGAATCTCTCCCTTTGTCCCCATCAGACCACATCAGACGTGGCCACCCTAGGTGCACTCTGCGTGCCCGAGAACAAGTGCGCCTCGGCTCCCCAGATGTGTGTCTAGGGAGTGATAAAAATAGGGCTGGCGGGCGGGTACAGGAGGGCGCTGTGGTTGCAGCTCACACACATACATACGTGTGCTGGCTGGGGGTTGGGGGTGTTGGCGCTCGTCTACTCAGAAAGTGGCCCTGTGCTTCCTTCTGGAAGGTTTTGGGAAGGGCCTGAAGGTTCTGTGGTTAAAGAGGAGGAATACGTAACCTCACCTGGAGCACTCAGGGGCGGGCTTCATGGAGGTGGTGTGACTGGGCCCTGAGGAAGAGGAGGCATCTTCCAGGACACTCTGATGGGCTGACTTCGATGTCAGACACACCTGGCATGAATCAGGGCCTTGCCACTTACTAGCTACCTGGTCCTTGCCGCCTCTGTTTCTCCGTCTGTAGAATGGGATGATAATAACAACGACAGCATTCACGGATGGCGTGGAGACAGTGCAATGAGGTGCGCTGGCCAAGGAACCACCCCAGGGCCCGGTGCACAGGAAGTCATCGACAAATGTGGTTCTCTCTCCCTTTCTCATTTCCTTTTCTCTTCTTAAACGTACATGCAGCGGGCCACCCCAGCTCCCTGGGGCTGTTTGTATTTCCATCTCCACAGTGAGGGTGGTGGCGCCCACCTTGAGCTGCCATGAGGATTGGGAGCACGTACAGAAGCCGCAGGAGGCTGAGGATCTGCAGGCGGGAGGGTGTGAGCTAGGGGTGGGCGGCCTCTAAGGGGCGGGGGGCAGCTGGGGTCTGGGTGGAATCTCAGGGACCCTGGAGCTGAGAGCGTGTCCTGGAACTCCCCAGTGCAGGGCTGGACAGGGCGGCCTCTTCCCTGGGCCTCAGTTTCCCCAGCTACGATGCTGGCCAGCTCGGAGGGGGTCTTCCCAGAGATGCCCCCTTTGCCCCATGGCTGGTGTGTCGGCTTCAGGACAGCAGGCACATTTGCCTGGCCTGTTCTCTCCCGCATGCCCAGCACCAGATGGGTGCTCGCGCATGCAGTAGATGCTCAATGTATGTCCCCCAAATGACTCCTCAGCACCAATGTGCTCACGTTGCATCACAAGGCAACTGAGAATGTGTGACTCCGAGGGAGCCGGGCCTGCCTCTCTAGGGACACTGCCTGCAGACTGGGACCTTACCTCAGGCCACAAGCGTGTCCTGAGCACCTGCTGTATGCCTGGCCCTGCCCAGCCCAGGGCAGCCCAGGAAGGAAGCAATAGACCCAGCAGCTGGAAGGCACAGGAGGGACTCTGAGTGGAGGGTGGCCGGGGCCTGGGCTGGCCAGGAGCCTGCTGACCGGGGCTGGAGCCCTGGATGGGGGAACCTGGCATCCTAATCCTGGGAGGGTGCGGCTGCCTCTTCTTCTTTCTTTGGGAAAAATAAAAAAGCGTTTTCCTCCTAAATCGATAAGTGATACGTGTGCAGTGTTTCAGAGTTTAGAAACCATCACCAAGAGAATTTCAAGTAAAATCGCCCTGCCATGGTCACGCCTGTAGCATGAGCTGAGTGTGGTTGGCATTTTAGAGTTTCTGTCCTGTCTTTTTCCCTAAAGTGACCTTGTTCTCAGAGGTGGCTTCCTTTGTCCCTTGGGAAGGGCCATGGCCCCTCAGTGGGGACTCTGGTGTGGGGTTCGGGCTTCCCGCCTCCCTGGGCACTCTCTTCGCCAACTGTCCTGGGCCGGGTGCCTCTCCCTAAGACACCAGGTGCTCGGTCGGGTCACTGGAGATGTCTCACAGATCTCCTGCAGGGGATGTCTCGCAGGGGGTGGCTGGGGCAGGCCCAGGCTCCCCAAGGGGCAAGTTCTGAGGACGAGCAGTTGAGGGGATGTGAACTGTCCTCAGCCCCGGCACCCAGGTGAGTTGAGCTTGGAGACAGGGGCATGACCACAATGGCCCTTTCTTTGCCCCCTGTCCATTTCGTTTCACCTCCTTCCCCTTTGGGTTCCCGTCCCTAGTTCCTAGCACCTGCTTCTCCCTGCACAGCCATTTTCCTCCTCTGAGAGGATGCAGGACGCACAGGGGTCCCTGACGGCAGGGGACCTGGCTTGACCAGAGCCCGATGGGCAGCGCTCACCCGGCAGGGCTCGCAGTGGATCTCAGCCACCGAGTCCCAGAGGGAAGGGCACCTTGTGGGGGGCTGGCGGTGGCCTCCCTGCAAATCATAAGCTACATGTGCCGCCTTCCCGCCCACACGTAAGTCTGAAGCTTTTGCCAAAAACACTTTTCCCAGACTTGAAAGAAAACCCCAAAGAGGAACCTAAACCTCCGAGCTGCCTGCTCCGATTGGACGGGAGGCCCCAGGCTCCTCCGGGCAGGCGTTTCAAAGAAAAACCAGACAGCGAAGGGGGAAGTGGGGAGAAGCTGGAAACCTCGGGCTGACCAGCCGTTGGCCTTTTCACTCTTCAGTCATTCATGGCTGTATTCTCCCTTCCCCCCGTTCATTAGCAAGAAGAGCCACAGGTCACCTGTGAGCCTACTCCTGCTCCAAGGACCAGGGCACCCCTAAGACCTGGGGGCAGGGGCAAGGCTTCCCACAGGGGATGGCAAGGGCAGCTTTACCACCTTCCCTTCTGTGCTCAGAGTCAGACAGACTTTTTTTTCTTTTTTGCACAGAAGGAAGAATATGGAGTAACAGTAATCTCTGGCATATGGAGGCTGGAGGCTGTGCCAGGCTCTGGAGGAAGCTCACAGCATTCATCATCTCATCAAGTTCCCCCAGCAAGCCTCAAGTGGGTACTGTTAGCTATCTCTGTTTTACAGATGAGAAAACAGGGCACAGAGAGGTGAGGTGCATCTCCCAAGGCCACACAGCGAGGAAAGGCAGCCCGGGCTTTTATGTTGCATCTGATGCCGCCTCCTCATCCAAGAGCACCCTCTTCACCTTCATCCCTGGGAGCCCTTGTCACAGGGCCTGACAGCCTTCAGGTCCCCAGCTCAGCTCTGTCTAGTTGAGAAAACCTGGAGCCAGAGCCATCGAATTGGAGGCTGCCTTGGGGCCCAAGTCATCAGGAGGTGGCCCGTGCCGCACGAGGCTCTCTGGGCTAGATGAGGCACACAGGGCTCAGGGTGGCGGCACATCTACTCTGGACAACCACCCTCTGTGGTCAGTGGCACGAGCCCCATGTTACACAGGAGGAAGTTGAGACTAAAGGGGCTTATTAACCCATCGAGTCCACTGGCTACTAAGCAGCTTAGACTTGACCTGTCTGATCCCTGATCAACAGGCAAGGTGGATGGCGGGTCCTTGGGTGGCCGGGAAACGTGGCTTTCCTGTGGCTGGATTCAGTCTTTCCTAAGCCCACACCCCTCTTTGGACCCCAGTCTCCCTGTCTGTGAATGGGGAGGGGCTCCCCTGCCTTCCCGTTCCAACATTCCCCTGGAGTGGCTCGCTGCTCCCTGTCCCTGTGACTTCTCAAGACCCGTCTCTCCCAGCCCAAGTTCCTCCCTAGCCCCCCTCCCCTGTCATCCCAGGGCCCTCCTTCAGGGGGTGCTTCCACCAGCCCCGGGAGACCCAGTCTGCAAATCCATTCAGACCCTAAGCCCTTCCTCCTTCCTGCCTGGGCTGAGCCCCCCGGCTGGCCCTGGGTCCAAGCCCCGAGGACAGAGCTCCCTGGTGGCTGCAGGGGAGACTCCTGGCAGAGGGGCTGTTTGACCTGAGCATGGAAGATTGGAAGGACTCCCGGCCACCACCCAAAATGCTGGTGGCAGATGCAGTGGAGGGCCGGCCGGTGAGGAGTCCCCAGGAGATGCTCCACTGGATCCCAAGGCCAGGCCTGCCTCCCCACCTCCAGCCCCCAAGACCCTTCTGGAAGGTCAGGCTTCAGGCCCTGCTGCTCAGGGGCATCCATGCCCCGACCCCCTCCCCTGCAGGTAACCAGCAAGCCTCGGCTTTGATGGGGCCACCTCAAGGCTGGGCGTCAATGGGCCTTCTATATGACCAACAGGGCCGATGGGGGCTGCCGCTGGCCGTAGTGGGCACGGGCGAGGCCTGGACACACAGTCCCACTGTGTGGGGGCCAGCTCATGACCGCCCAGACCCTGCGGGCAGTGCGGGGCTCCTTAGGAGTGCCCTCCAGCCTGGGGAGCACTTTGGACAGGCAGGGTGGTCTGGGGAGACGGGTGTGTGCCGGGCGGCCTCTGAAGCCGCCGTCAAAGAGGCCCCGGCAGACACGGCGCCAGGCAAGCTCTGTGGCAGGTACGGAATGGCTGCGGTCAGCCTGTCCATCCTTGAGGGCTGGGGGGAAGGAGGAGGCCTCCACGGGCATACACGCTTGGGGTGATCCACCCTTCCCGGCTGCCTGGGCTTCAGGGGTTCCTGAGACTCGGGATGTGCAGGTAAACCCAGAGAG
Source organism: Geosciurus inauris (assembly GCA_004024805.1). NCBI lineage: Eukaryota > Metazoa > Chordata > Mammalia > Rodentia > Sciuridae > Geosciurus > Geosciurus inauris. Next base: position 65,220 of record PVHX01002066.1, read on the forward strand.
TCCCCAATTGTGGGCTCCTGCCTGGAGCTCAGGACAGGACACAGCACTGACCTCACTGGCCCGAGCAGCTTCCTTCCTGTCCGGTGGCCTCTGAGTCACTGGCTAGCCCTGTCCTGGCTAGACGTGCCTGGGGCCATTTTGTCCACCCCCTGCCTCCACACAGGCCTGCTCGGTGCAGGGTCCATTTGCTATCTCTCCCAGCTATCTTTGGGGTGAAGCTGTTGGCTGATCCCATCTCTGGTAAGAGATTCATGGCCAGACAGGTGAGGCCCTGCTCAGGCCTGCGGCCGTAGCCTCCCAGCACTCCCGGCCCTGCACGAGCCCTGCAGCCACCCCACCCCACGGTGCCCAGGACCCTCTTGCAGGCCTTCTGCACCCTCCTCCGGTCTGTTCTTTCTGCCTCGGATGGGCCTTTCCTCCTGGTCCCTCCTCGCCTGAAAGACTCAGCCTGCATGCCACTCCTCGGGGGACTTGCCCTCTCCTTCCCTGAGGCTGGGTCAGGGGCTCCGTCAGAGCTCTCAGACCCCTGTTCTTCCTCCTTGTGACATTTATCATGCCCCGGTGCACTTTTCTGTGGACCCATCCCTTGTCCCATCAGACCGTGAGCTCCCAGGATGGAGACCCTGGCCCAGGTCCCTTGCCTAGAGCTGCAGCCCCCGGCAGGTAAGGGAAGCAGCAAAAATGCTTTCTGAGCAAGGGCCCTGGGATTGCTGCCATCGTCACCCCTTACAGAAAGGGAAACAGAGGACAGCTGTACAGATGCCTGCCCGGGGGAGCGAGGGAGGGGCAGAGGCAGGACTTGGGTAGCAAGGACTCGCACCGAGCCCAAGCTTTTGCAGAATTCCTGAATCAATAAATGAAACGTTCCCCGTCTCCAGGGCCCTTCAATTCCACATGGGGCAGTTTAGGCCCATGTCCTGCACTTCCCTCCCTGGAGGGGCGCCCACCGTGTCCTCAGGAGAGAGCTTCAGCCTGGGAGGTACGGTTTAGAGGTGCTGACGGGGGGCCTGGCCGTGAGGGGGAGACTCAGGAAGCTGCAGGCTCTCCCTGAGCTGGGTGTGCCCTAGGGTCCCCAGGGCCATTGCCTGCATTGACAGATGGGGAAACCGAGGTCCCGGAGAGGGACACAGAGTGTGAGTGACAGTCATTAGGTCTCCTCTTACTGTCAGGCAGGAGATATAAATACCGCTTGTCCCGCCTGGGAGGCTTCTGGGGACCCCTCGCCCTCCCCTACCATGAGTGTGCAGGCCCTGGGTAGGCCAGGGATGCCATGGAGACTTCCACCTTCTCCCCAAGTCTCCTCCCTCCCCAGAGCTGGGGGAGCCCTGGGCCAGTGGAGCTCCTGCTCGTATAAGGCAGAGAAGGCCCCAGGAGCTGGGGTGGCTGTGGGGAGGCTGCACCTAAGCCTGACTCTCCAGGAGGCCGTGGCTCTTCCCTGCTGCCCAGAGAGCCCCACCTGCCCCCAGGAGGCTCCATGTCACCAGCTGCGCCCTGATGCCCACAGGCAGGGGCGTGGACGAGGTGCTTCATCCTCAGCCTGTCTTTGCCAGAGGAAAGAGACAAAGTCCAACTCTCTTTGGCCAATGGGGCCCCTGGGTTAGCAGGAGCTCGGTGACGGTGCTGGGGACATCTCTAGAGGTGGGGTAGGGAGGTAGAGCATCCTGCAGAGGGGCTGGGCCACCTTGAGGAACACCCAATCCAGCTCACCCCTCCCTTTGGTGGATGAGAGAAAAGTGGCCCAGAGATGTCAAGCACATGAAGCCACCCAGCACAGCGGTGGCAGAGCCAGGAGGACAACTGAGCTCCTGGCCAGCAGTCCCCAAGTGTGCCTGGGCTACACATACGAATCTCTTTGGGGAATTTTCAAAACTATATTTGCTGAGAACCAAACCCAAGATATTCTGGTTCTGGAGTCTTAGCTGAGAATCAGAAATGCAATGTTTAAGAGCTCTCTAGGGCCACAGTGCCGGGAGCCCCGCTGGCTCCTGACGCCTTGCCGAGGGGCCGGGACAGCGCAGCACTTGGAGGAGACAGGAAGGAGGAAGAGGACAAACAGAGCCCGTTCCCCTCTGTTAAAACCCCTGCATGACAGAATGCCCCATACGACGGTGAGACCTGTGGTTCTTGAGCTGTGTGGGTCCAGGGCTCCGTGAACTGGGGCCCACCAGGGGCCTCATCACCCAGCGAGCCCCTCAAGTGGCACATGGTCACCTGCAAACTCGCCTTTTTAGTGCTGCTCCCTTGTCATTGGTTGGACTTGGTTTTGTGCATTTAGGAGCCGACAGGCTTCCTGAGACTCCAGAGGTTGGTGGCTCCAAACAGGCTAGGGACCCTGCATGGGCCATCTGGGGTCAGAGCCCTGAAGAGGGACCCTGGGCTGGAGCATGTGGCGGACAGAATCAGCACCTGTGACCCTGTGGGCCTTAGGGACAGTGTTTGGGAGGCAGAGCCCTGAGCGAGCGTGGTGTAAGCAGAGCCAGAGCGGCATGGATGGAGCCGCACAGGGAAGGCCTGTAGCTCCAGGCCACAGAGCCCAGGCCCCGAGGCCGCGCTGCGGACCCCAGCCTCTGGGGCACCTTCTGTACCCTGATGTCCAGGATTGGCTTGCTCTGCCCAGGGGCTTCTGTCCCAGGCACACACTGGACCAGAGCCTCCGGCTGTCCCCTCCCTCTGCTTTGGGCCGCCAGTGGCCACCTCCTGGGCTCAACAGGAGCAGATCCCAGACGGGACGGGCTGCACGTTAGTCCTGTTTCTCAAGTTACCTTTGTTTTAAACCCTGCATTTCTCCATCTTGTTCATGAGGGAGAAATACAGATTACAAAGACCCAGCAAATGGTTTTTATAAACTCTTATTTTCTTGCCACAGAACTGCCTTTAATTAGCTCCAAGGACTACAAAGGGAGTACGTTTTAATAGCAGCCACTGGAGGAAGGAGCCCAGGGCTGTGGGGCTTCTGCTTGTCACCAGCCACAGCCAGGTTCGGCAGGAGTGCCCCCACCACGGATCGGCAGGCCCATCTCTCCCACCTGGCACTCAGACCCCATGTGAGCCTCAGCCCCAGCAGGGAGGAGCCTCAGCTGAAGCTCCCAGACAAGCACCCAAATGTGTCCCTGGCCCCAGAGCCTGCTGCCCAAGGACTGGCTCTGAATCGCTCTTGTTAGCCAGCAGCCAGGCAAGCAGGAGAGAAGGGCAGGAGGTCCGGCTGATCTCGGTGTCTTAGCTGATCGTCTCAGCTCAGAAAAGGCAGTACCATCCCCAAACACTGGAGTTGTAGATCCCACTCAGCCATTCTGTACTGGAAGAGAACTGGTCCCTTAAATAACGCAGAGGCACTGCCCCATCCACAGCCCACCCTAGCCTCAGACAACCAGAATGTCAGAATCATAAGGAATACTGTGAGGGGCACAGAGAGGTTAAGGAACTTGCATAAGGTCACTCAGCAATAAAGCCACTAATCCGTGGGACTCAAGCTGAGAGGCTCTCGACCCCCAGTGTCAGGGGCCATAGCCTCATCTGGACCTCCTGTTGGGGAGGAGTATTGCCTGAGGCCCGGGGAATCTGCCCTAAGGACCAGATACAGGCAGGGACACTTCTCCTGAGAGTCTGAACCTCAGTCGGAGGCTCCAAGTGGGGCATCCTGGACCCCCAATCCTTGCTGAGGAACACAACCCAGAACTCTGAGACCCTCCAGGCCGCGGAGAGAGGCAAAAGCCACCCCAGAAACACTTTCTTCTCCCCTGTGACCAAGTCCGCAAAACTTCCCGAAGCCTTCCCCCCTCTCCGTGGGCCCAGCTTTGGCGCAGCCTGGGGCTGAGCAAGTTCTCAGGAAAGCCCGCAGCCTCCTCCCACCCTGCTCCCTTTCCCTGGAGATCACCCCAAAAGGCGAGGGACGATCCTCCCGGAGACCTGTGGCTCCTAAAGCTCAGCCTCCTTCCCCACGGGCTCCTCGGCTCTGCTCTGAGCTGGTCAGCCCTGGTCTGCCTGAGCCCAGGGTGGCCGGTCCAAGCTCTGGCAGGGCAGGGGCTGGGACAGCAGGGTCTGGAGCCCCGTGGGTGGGTTGGGGGCCGAGGGCCACAGACAGTGCCTCTAGTCTTCCTCGCCTGGGACCCTTTGAGCCTGGGCTTTGGGGTTTTGAGGTCTTGCGGCACCCGCTGCCCTTGCCGCAGTGTCCCACCCGCTGAGGAGGGAGGTCCCACCACCGTGTTCCATGCCAGGGGACCACAAGGGCCACCCACCCCTCTTCCCTCGGGCTGTCCGAGGGGATTCAGGTAGATGACCATGCCCTCAAGGGGCAGTCGGGCTGTCGGTGGAGGGCCGTGGTCTGGGGTCTGGCTGCAGCTCCCCACCCGCAAGAGCCGGCCCAGGACCCGGGAGCCTGGGCCGTGGTTACTCACCGCGGACAAAGGTCGACGAGTAGGTCGGGAAGGAGTCGAAGATGCTGTTGGACGCCATGCCTGGATCCGCAGGGGGCGAGCGTCCAGCCCTCGGGGGTTGGGCTGGGACCGGCTGGCTTAGCTGTCCTCGTTTTTTTTTTTTTTTTTTTTAATTAAAAAAAAATTTTTTTTTCTAACTATTTTTGAAAATAAAGGGGGGGGGCAGTGGTGGTGTTGCTTTTAGTTTGTTTTGTTTTGTTGATTGTTTTGTCTTTTTCTCCCCCCCTGCTGCTAAGAAAAAGAAAAAAGGAAAGAACGCGAGAGTGTGTGAGCAGCAGGGTGAAAAAATCCCCAAGGAAAGTAAGTTTCTGTTTGTACCCAAGAATCTGGATTCCCGGTCCCACAGGAATGTCTAGCCACAGACTTGAGCAGCGGCAGCACATGCAGGGTGTATCATTAGACGGCGGCCAGGGGCTCCCGCAGCCCGGGTGGAGGCCGTGGGGCTGCAGCCAGGCCCGCACCAGCCCCGGAATGAATGAATGAGGCTCGTCCTCCAAGGCCGGGCTGCAGGGGTGCAGGGCGGCCCGGGGGTGGGGACCACCAGGAGCCAACCAGCTCCCGCGCAGGGCCCTGGAGGCGGCTGAGGGCCTGGCCTTGTGGTTCTGTGGTCGAGGGACCAGGCCTTCGCAGTGCGAACCCAATCTCAGCCTACAGGATGCAAGAAGCCAGCTCGCGGCCTTGTACCATTGGCTGGGCCGCGGTCACCTGGGCTGTGATGTCACGCCTCTTAGAAGATCTTGTGGCTGTCTCTCTTTTTTTTTTGGAAAAAAAAAGAAAGAAAGAAAAGAAAAAAAAAGGAGAGAGAAAGAAAAAAAAAAGGTGACGGTTTTTATTTGTGGGACTGGCTTCAGCACGCGGCCGAGAAACAGAACTGAAAGCAGCTTGGAGCAGGGCGTCGGGCCGGCGGTCTGGACGCTGTGTGGGAGGCTCCTTCTTAATTAAGGGCAGCGTTGGCCGCGGCGGGCTAGGAGCCCCCAGGCCCTTCACCAGGCGCCAGGAGCCCGGGTCCACCAGGGGGCAGAGGGCTCCTCACCAAGCCACCTCACACCCTGCTGCCAAGGACAGCACCGCGTGTGCAGCTGGGTGGCACTCGAGGGGGTTTTGTGGGAGCTGGGATTTACACACAAATGGGAAACACATGAAGTGGCCACCAAGCAGGCCTTCCTTGGTAAAGCTGGCCACAGGATGGTGCCAGGAGCCCCCCACCCCCCAGAGCTGGGGTTCTGAGCCTGAGGCTGTCACTCAGGCCCTGTGCCCAGCCTGCCCACTTGAGCATCTCCTTGGAGCTTCCTGCCCCCGGGCCTTTGCACATGCTGTCTCTCCACCTGACTTTTTTGAACCCTTTGTGTCCTAGGGGATTTAAGGACCAGAGGGACCAGAAAATACAAAAGACATGGGCGATAGTTCAACCCTCCACTTCTGTGTTCCCAGAAGCCAGGCCAGGCTGAAGGCGTGGCTTCTTCCATGTCCTTTGTAGACTTTAGTTTCCCATTTCATAGGTCAGACTGCTGAGGCCCAGGGGGACGAAGCCAGTGTAGTATTCTTGGATAGGATGAGAATTTTGGCCTGAGATCTTCCTGGGCCTTGGTGCCCTCCAGTGCCCTTTAAACTAAGTCCCAAGACCTCAGGAAGTCCCTTCACAGTCTGGCTACCACCCCTACCCTCTTCCAGGGAGTCCAGGCTTGGGGCCAGGCTCCGCACCAGCCTTGGACTCAAAATGGCCTCCATGGGCCAAGAAGGAGAAAGGGCGATGTCTAGGAGGAGGAGGGGCTTGTTCTAGGTCATGGGGGCTGGTTTCCACCCCACGTCGGGTCATCTGTGAGTGGACATGGACCCTCTGGGCCTGCTCTGGAATCACGGAGCTCCAGCTTCCTGTCCCTGGTGGAGCTCCTGGTGCCCTGGGTGGCCGAGAGCCCCAGCTGGGCGGGAGCAGGCTCAGAGTGCAGGCTCCAGATCCGGATCCAGTCCCCACTCTGTCCCACGGAGCTGCAACTCCCACGCCTTCCCATGCCCTCCCGGGACTCTATTTCCTTTCTTAGAAATCAAGGTGACATCTCCATGGGAGGGAGGGACCCTGGGCAAGGACATGGCAGCCACTGGTTTCCTCAGGTTGTGACGCAGTCTGGGCCCTGTTATGAGTGAGCTCAGCATGGCCATGCAGGGAGGAGGCCGTTCCCACCGCCCAACTTGCCCTGCACCTAGGCTTGGCCTGCCCCAGGAGGGGCAGGGGCAGGGGCGGAGCCTGCCCCCGAGTCTGCTGGGCTGTGGAATAGATCAGAGGGTGACCAACCCGGAAGACCCCTCACTTATGAGAAATGGAAACCGAGTCCCCCAGAGGAACAGAGACTCATCTAAACTCATCGGTGACTCAGTGGGACCTGGCCCCTGTTCCCAGCCAGGGGCTGTTTCCATTGACACCACCTCCAGTTTCTAGCATACCACCCCACATGCTTTGCTGTTTTTTCCACACCTATGGGTGGGCCCCCCTAAGCTCCTAGACCTCCCTGAGGGGCTCTCCCTCCCCAGAAGCTGAGTCCAGGTCCAGAAGTGGAGGGGGTGCTGTGTTGGACTCAGGTGCACTCTGAGGACAGTGCTGCAAACACTCTAGTGTCCTTGAAGGCTTGGTCCTTGAAGCACTTGAGGAACTTATCTCCACATGCCTCCTTATAAGCATATGCCAGACTTTGAACAAAACCCAGGAAGCTGCCTGGGGAAGCAGGAAGAACATGGAGGCTGGAACCAGCCATACTTGAAGCCTGTTTTGGTTCTAACAAGCTATGAGATTGTGGGCAAAAGGCTTTAGTCTTCTAAGTCCTGATTTCCTTGACTGTGAAATGGGACCAATTGCAGGACTCACCTCCCAAAATTGTAAAAACAGTTAAGTGAGAAAATAATTGTGAGTATACTTGGCTCATGGTAGGTACTCAATTCCACAGAGGGTGAGGTGGGAGGCTCCTTTTCCTTTGACTCCTAACTGTGTGTTCTTTTGGCATTCAGTTAGCTGTCAGATTTATCTTTAGTCTTCACTGGAAAAAGAAATTAGATCAGTTTAATAAAAAAGGATTGAAGGAGAGAATCATAAAAAATAGTATCAAAAAAAATAAAAGGAATCATGAAAATAATACTTAAACCTTTTATTTTGCTTTTCAACTTACAATTGTGCGTGGAATTCCTTTCCTCTCGTTCTGGCAGAAGTCCACCAACAAGGTGTCTTTCTAATGTCCAGCCTGGACATTCCATGGAGATTCCCCACCCCCAACCTTCTACAATGGCCCACTCATCCTTATTATTATTATTATTATTATATTTTTAACAACTTGTTTTCACCAAGTCTTTCCAAGGTCTTCAACCTCATTCTCATAAAAACAGAGACTCCTGCTGGGCACCATAGCCCTGCCTGTGGCATTGCCGTGAGTCAGAGTCCAGCCAAGGAAAATGGGAGCCAGGGACGTGAATTCTGAGATCATTGTGCCTCTCGGGTGATGGGAAAGCGGTGAAGCCAGCACGGAGCCCCAGATCAGCCACAGCAGGAAGCCACCGCCACCTGGGGGAAGAGACACACAGGACTGGTGGTTTCCTGAGAGCCCCTCAGGCAGAAGCAGGACCACGGTGGCCCTGGCTGGCATTTGCTGGAACCACAGGGGAGACTTGACCACCCTGGAGATGTCATCTGAGACAAAGAACAAGGGACAGAGGCCTGGATTGTCCCACTCCCCGCTTCTGCAACCTGGTCTCAGGCCTCCCATTGGTGGAAATGCTGCTGGAAGGAGCCGATGGGTGGAATCAGGCCCTGCCTTGCCCAGCCAAGCAGGGGCGTGGGGGAGCGGGCAGAAGGGAGCTGAGGGCAGAGTAGCCCAGGATTGGCGTCATAGCCAGTGAGATCCTGTAACCATGGAAACCCAACTCCTGTTTGGTAAGTGGACAGCTCAGTGGCTGGTGGAGCAGATAGGGTAAAGCCCACAGGGGCCCAGTGCTAGCCTGTCATTCGAGACATGCAGGTGAATCCCAGGAGCCGCTACCTGGGGTCCGTTGGGAAAGCACCTACCTCCTGAGACCCGTGATGAACCTGTCCCTCTCACCCGCATGCCAACTGGTATTTTCACCCTGACCTTGGGTTACTGTGACTGGGGGATTCTGTCACCAATCATGAGTCCTGGCTGGAGGGTCCTGTCTAGGAACTTCCCAGTTGATGACAGCAGCCCCTGAGTCCACGGGGTGCCCACAGGGTGACAGATGAGGGAAAGACAAATCCCAGGGATGAACCCCAAGTTTTAGCCTCTGGGGGTGAGTTCAGTCAGCTTGGACCAGGTTCAGATTTGAGGCGAGCACTTGCCCCGGAGTCCAGATGCTGGCTTTCTACAACAAACCACAGTGCAGGAGGGTGCAGGAGGGACACTGGCTAGCTACTTTGGGGGTCAGCAGGGAGACACCAAGATGTCCCCAGCCCAGGCAGACCTGCCTCTCCCCTGGGGTGGAGGATGAAGCCCACAGGGCTGTGCGGCCCACCAGGGACCAGGGTCCCGGCCCGAGCCTGCAGGGGGGTGAGCTGAGGACCTACGTGGGCAGCACATGTATTCAGCTGGTTTGGCAGTCCTGGGCCACGGGCTCCGGGGACAGCACGTCCCGCACACCAGACCCGTCACTTCCCAGGAGAGCCAGCAAGGTGAAGAGCCTACCCGAGGGCATGGAAGATGGAGGAGTCAAACCCAGCCTGCCCTCCGTGGGCTTTCTGGGCTTCTCTCTCCCCTTGACTTCCCTTCCTGCTGTTTGTTTGCAAAAGCTGCCCCCGTGCCCCCTCCCCAAGCCCTCCCGGCCCCTCTGCCCTCCAGCCTCAGCCGCCTCTGCAGGAGCCTCCCTTTGCCAGACCCCAGGCTGCTGCCCCAGGGTAGCACAGGGTCAGTGGCACCGAGGACAATCTGGACGTCCTTACTGGGACCCCAGTGGCTGCACCCCTGCCTCTCCTGCCTGCGATTCCACCAGCAGCACAGGTCCGGCTTTGAACGGGCTTCAGCCAAAGTCTGTAGCTGCAGAGGCACAGGGCCAAGTTCAGGGACAGTGTCACACCTGAGGCGTGGAACTCCCCCCGGGGGCGAGTGGCCCCTACTCCCCCATGCCAGGCCTCTATGTGTGTGCACGTGTGGCCGTGTGTGTGCATGTGTGCGCCTGCATGTGCGCACGTGTGCAGGAAGGACAAGCAGACTCCTGCCCCAGCACCCAGCGCGAGTCTTGCTGCACCAGGACCTGAGCAGAGGCTGCCTGAGCCTAGACCCAGCGGGCACTGGAGAGGCGGCTGAAGCTGCAGGGCCTCCTCCCTGGCACCTTGGCCTGAGGCCTCTGTCATGTTTCTTCAAGACCTGGAAGGTCTCCCCATGAGCCACTCCTCTCCCGCAGAATCGCAGGCCCCTCGGAGGAAGAAAGAAAACCTCAACTACAGCTCCTTTGGGATCATAAAATGATTTTCCTCTGGGTCTTTGAGTGGTAGCATCTATTTTTGGCATCCAGGGTTCTGGGAGGGCCCAGACCTCCTGGGGTTGGGGCTTCAGTGGCCATGCTTGGCTGGGCAGGGTAGGAGGTGCAGGAAGAGGAGGGGTGGCCTTGCAGGGCCGGCCTGGGTGGGCACCCCGACTCCTGGCAGGCTCCTGCCCCTCCCATTCTGTGAGCATTTTTCTGGGACCGCACGTGCCCACTCTCAATTCCTCACCACAAACCCAGTCACAAGAGGGAGGGATGGTCATGAGGGGCACTTAGGGCCACTCACCGCATCAGGGGCTCTTCTAAGCTCTGTGCTTATACTGACTCACGAAATTCTCACCATCATCCCTTAGCAGGCTTGGGAGGTTAAGTCACATGGCCAAGTTCAGCACAGAAGAGACAGAGCCAGCCTTTGAACCCAGACCATCTCTGTTACCATTATTTAGACCCCTTCGACAGCTGAGGAAAGAGGGGCTCAGAGCAGCTAACCAATTTGCCCCAAAATAACCTAGACAATTAATGGTGGTCCAGACCCAGGACAGAGCTGTCTGACCCAGAGCCCTCCAATCTGTGGGTTTCTCTGTGACTCCAGTTAATTCTCCTAACAAGGGGTGTGAGGTGGGCAGGAGGGTCCTGTACTCCTCCCCTTCTTATTTTACAGAGGAGGAAACTGAGGATCAGAGAAGTAAAGGTGCTTCCTCGCTGAAGTTGCACAGCCAGGAAGTGGGGGAGTTGGTATTCAAGCTGCATCCCCTGCCATCTCCAAAGCCTTTGCACCAAGCTCCTACTTCAAGCCTGGCTTCCACCATCCCTCCCAGCCCGAAGGCCTCCCCTGGAGGGACAGGACCTCAGAAGAAGCCAGAATTGGGTTGATATTTTAAAAAATGATGCTTTCTTCCCCGTCTTTCTCTTTCAGTTAGAATGACCCATTTGCAGGCCTCTGCCCACCAGCAAATTTGCTGACCCAGGCAAAAGGAAGGGGGTGTCATTATGCGGTTGGGAAATGGTGGAGTGTTTCGTACGCCACCGATCTAGCAGCCCAGGAATTTCAGCGGCCCTCCAGGAAATGAGAGAATCAGCTGCCACCCCGCGTGTGGCTTCCCCATCTCCGTGAGCGCGCCTTTTCCTGACATCAAGTCAGGGTGCTTTGAGCGTCTGCCCAAGAGGCTGCGTGGCAGGACCAGGGGCCACGGGGTGGGGAGCCAGGCAGAAAGGGCAGGCACTGGCCCTGGGCCACTCAACTCCATCCCAGTTTACCTGGGAGGTGATCTCAGGGAGCAGAGGCAGAGAGCCGGCCAGGGAGCCAGGGAGAGGAAGGTGGGTCGGCAGGTGCAGGAGGAGCAGCTTGCAGGGGCACCCGGAGCTCAGCTGCACCGGGGACCGTCACAACACAATGCAGAGCTGCTCCTGGGTTAGGGGGGTGAGGGACCTGGGCCGTGTGTCCCCCACCCTGGGCTCCCACTGCTGAGCATGGCTCTAACTCAGGCAGTTCTGCGGTTGGTTCCCCAGGCAGAGCTCACTTCAGGCTGGAACTCACCCTCAGGCTCACCTGTCCTTCTAGAGACCTGCCAGGACGTAGGGCTTCTAAGACTTAGTGACAAGTGAGTGTTAGTCATTCCCACGCATCGTCATCCATATCTCCACAGTCCCCCTAGCTGAGCTGCGGTGCCATCAGGGAAGTGACACCTTAGCGCGGTCAGCCAGACACAAAAGCATTCCCCACTGGTCCTGGGGCTTAAGAGTCCCCTATCCGTGCTTCCACAGGTCAACCTGGGTTTTAAATATTGTCCCTGAATTCCTTGGATGCCAAGGATTAAGCTGAATAGGAAGAGGAGGAGGGACGTCCCCTCCACCGCTTTATTCAGAAAAGCCAACTCCAGCTGCCTTTTCATTTTCATTTGAGTTTTTCTTTTCTTTTCTCCAAGTTATACATGCTCAGGGTTTAAGGAGTCTCATCTTTCTATGAGGGCTCCTTCCCACCCTCAGAGAAAAATCACTATCAATTCCTTTAATGGTTTCTTTTAGCATTCCTTCAATTTTTCCAAATAATGTGCTTTCAGAGCTCATTGTGATCTTTGCCCTTGAGGCTTGAGCCATTGATCCTCCCCACCATGGAAGAGGACTGGGCTCCCTCTTGCCGGCCCCCTCCTTCCACTGCACACTTTCCGGCCTCCCAGGACAGCTATGATTTTGGAAAATTAACTTTTAGTGTTTCCTTTCAATGGCTCTGATTTCATTTCCTTCCGTGCACTCGTTTCACCTACAGTTGCTATTTGTTTTGATTTTCATTTGCACAGTTTTCTGTATTCATTCCCAAACTCTTGGTTAGTTGTCTAAATCCCCTAATAAGAAATTCAATGACACCAGCTCCTCTATTTTGCCTTTTTGGAGCTCTCTTCTCTGGATTCTCTGACGTGATCTAGTGGCTTTCACCCAGGTCTGCTGCTCGGCCATCCACCTGGGATTTAGCTCTCTTTGGTGTCATCCAGGATTCCCTTTGTCCCATCTCATGCTGGAGGCTTCCTTTTCTGGATCTTTTCTCTTTTTTGGTTTATTTCCTTGTGGCAGAACACATCTTCCAGCTGCTTCCTTAGAAAGGCAGATGGAGGTAGATTTACTCACATTTTGTGGATAGTTTAGCTGGGTATAGAAATCATGGCTTCCCTAATTTTTCTTCTGACTTTAAAGGCACTCCTCTATTACTTTATTGCTTTATGTACTGCTGTTGCCACCTCTGAAAACATTCTCATTCTTAATATCTGACAATAACCTATATTTTTTTCCCTGAAAGATTTGAAGATCTTCTCTTTATCTCAAGTGTTCTGAAACTCCATGGTGAGATGCTTTTTATGTGGGTCTATTTTCTTCATCCTTCTGGACATTTATATCTTTATGATCTGGATATTTAGAGTGATCAATCAGCCAATCCAGGTCATTTTTGTGAATTATTTCTTTGATCATTTTCTCCCTTTATTTTTTACTCTTCTCTCTTACTTTAGATTCTAAAGAATTCTAAAATTCGTATCTATCCTCATTTTCTATCTCTGTGTTTTTATAGTCTTTTTTTTTTTTGGTACCGGGGATTGAACTCAGGGGCACTCGACACTGAGCCACATCCCCAGCCCTATTTTGTGTTTTATATAGAGACAGGGTCTCACTGAGTTGCTTAGCGCCTCGCCATTGCTGAGGCTGGCTTTGAACTTGTGATCCTCCTGTCTCAGCCTCCTTAAGTGCTGGGATTACAAGTGTGAGCCACCGCGCCTGGCTTTTATAGACTTTTTTTGTGTGTAGCGGTTATATCTTAATGTTTTTCTTCAGTTTCTGGAAATTCTATTGTTTCTCTATCATAATAAATTTGAATTTGCACTTGTTTCTAATTATTACATTTCACAAGTCTGTTCTTATTACATAAGAACCTTCTCTATATCTCTGGAGATACTACTGATAAAAAAATTTTTTAAAAAAGGTTTCATCTCCCTGCTTATCTATTTCCTTCAAGTTCCTTTTCTTTTCCATTTTGTTTGTCTTGTCTTTCCTGGTTGAGGCTTTCTTCAGATGGCTAATGATCCTTGGCTGCCTGCCCTACTTATTAGTGGGTTGATAAAACTCTGATTGGAAACTGTGTCATTGTGTGGGATGGCCTGTCTGTGGACTTCACAGAGGGGGTCTGGCCAGGTCATTTCCTGGGTCAAGTCTCTCTAGACTTTTCATCTTGGTCTGCTCAGATTCCCTGAGGTAGAGCCTTCTAGCCTGCTTACAAGGTATTGAACTGACCGCCAATGGTCTGGGACAAAAAATAAATGGAAATTCTGTATATTATGTTTACTTGCTCTTTCATTTTCAATACAGCAGCCTCTTCCTTTTACGTGGCTTGACTTCTCCTGTCCTGAGTCCTTCTTTTGTTTGTTTTCCCCTCCAGAAAATAAGCCTCAAATATTCTGCTGCAGAGAAGATGATCCGGGGGTCTGACTGCTTCCTAAACAGACTTGCAAATTGACCTCCTGTTCTCAGCCCCTTCTCAACCCCCAGTTTCTGAATAGATCTCTAGGCTGTCAGTCCCTGAGCTTTTGGAGGCTCTACTGTCTAAGGAGATGAGTTGGCTCTGGATTTCTTGACTGCTGTGTGTGTAGGGATTTGGGTCTGTAAGAATTCGGGTCTCCTGAGTCTGCCAAGAATGTGGCTTTTCAGGTTCTTACACTTCTTGCAGCTTTCTGTTCCCTCTGACCTTGTAGGTTTGTGCCCAAACCAAAACAAAAAAACACCACCAACAACCAACCCACCCACCAACCAACACCAGTCTTTTATAGATAGGAAGCAGAGGGATGCACACACTCTCAGACTTCGGTTTTCTAGATTGTGGGGCGAGATTTTGTTTGAGATAAGGATTCCACATATATCTTGTTTGTGTTTGAAAAGATTGCAGTTTTAAGAGATGCTAACTCTTCCCCTGATTAATTCATAAATTGTTACTAATTCCAATCAACACTCCAATCGGATGTTTTTTATACCTTTATTGTATTTATTTTTATGTGGTGCTGAGGGTCGAACCCAGTGCCTCACACGTGCGAGGCGAGTGCTCCGCCACGGAGCCACAGCCACAGCCCCCAAACAGGATTTTTAATAGAACTTGACAAACTTTTTCTGAAGTTTGTATGGAAGAACAAATAGCCAAAAAAAGAAGCCAAAATAATCCTATATAAAAGGAGCAAGGAGGATTCACTCCACCAAATCCTAGGATCTAGAGTGCGTTATAGTCAAAGCCAGAGAGGCGCCAGCACAAAGGCACAGGAGAAAACCGAGGAAACAGTACGGGACAGACCCCTCTGCACAGGGCGGTGGTCAGGGTTGGGAGGTGGCCAGGTGAGGGGTCCAGCAATGGCAAGGCACCTAGAGAAGCAAGGGGAGCCCTTCCCTGCAGCTGGCATGGCACTGGGTGGAGAGTTCTAGAAACAGTGGCTCCGGGAGACAGCACGACCCCCAGGGGGAATGTAGACACTGCGGGCCAGGTGGGCGAGGAGCCAGGGTCCCCAGCCAGGGTCCCTACGGCCCAGCCCAGCCAGGAGGCCAAAGGGCAGAGAGACCAGGGGACCGGCCACAGATGCCAGGTGCACAGAGGGTCCAGAAAGGGGAAGGGCAGACCTGGAGGGGGAGTGGAGAGCAACCAGGAACAGGAGATGCGGGTCCTTCCACCTGCAGGTAGTGCCAACGCCGCAGCTCCCAGAGTGGCCTCCGCTTGCTCTGTCCCTGCAAGAATGACACGGCCATCGCCCTCCCACTGACACCACGCTAGACCCCAGCTCATCCTCCGCTCCTCATTTACTGTTGACTTGACCTTCAAAATAATTGTCACATGCCTAGTGGGCACTGCACCTCACAGCAGTGCTCCCTGTGGCCTCCCTGTGGCTCCCTGGGGACCTGGAGATGCTACCTTACATGATGAAAAAGTGAATATTACTTATGCTGCAGCTGGATGGCCGCTGGCTGTGCATCGGGGGGCCAGTGCCTCACCCTCTCTGAAGTTCATCATCCAAGGGCTGAAGAGGCCTAGGGTTGGATTGAGTGCAGCAATCAGCCGGTATCTGAGCAGCTCAGACCTGCTCATCAGTCAGCCCACGATGGCTCTCCCTTGATCTTGGGCCCTCAAAGGACCTCAGTGCCAGGAGCCCTCAGAAAACAGTCTTGTTCTGGGGACACAAGCCACCCTCCCGCCTTCCTGGGGGCTGAGGGGAAGTCGCCCTCCCTCGCCGCCCCTGTTCCTCTGCCTGCCGGGCCGCGCACGGCGCTGGTTTTCCCCCTTTCGAGGAAACAGATCAAAGAACCTGAAAGGCCACCGTGCAGGGCTGGCACGGGCAAGGCTGGCAGGCGGGGCCGAGCTCGCGCCGAGTCCTGCATTTCCCACTCATGGGCCACTGCGCAGCCTCACCTGCCAACCAAGGTGTCACTGTCTGCCCCCATGTGATGACAGGAAAAGGGAGGCCACGCTGGCGTGTCCGGAGCCCTTCCCGGGGAGAACACTGTCAGCGTCTGGGGCTGTTACTGTCAGGGCGTGTCTTCTCATGGGTCCTTTCTTTCTTTCCCCAAATGTCATCACCAGAAGCAAGTCCCCATGTGTCTGGGCAGGTGCCATTCCCCACTGGTACTCTGGGCATATGTGCTTCAGAGTGGACCCCAGACAGCCCCTACGAAATGACGTGACTTGTGGTTTCCAGTGACAGGGTCCCTGGCTTTCACCAAGTCCCCAAGAAACCTGGGGCCCAGGTCAAGGTGAGGAGCTATGATCCAGGGTCTTTCATGCTCAGCACCTGCTGCCGGGACCCGAGCCAGGGGTTGTGACAGTAAGGGGCTCACCTCGAGGTGGGCTGGCTCTGAGGGCGGCTGCCACTCAAATGTGGCCACAGATGAGCCAGGTGGGGGCGTCCCCCAGGGTGACCTCAATTCCATGGGGCAGAGGTCTGTGTCCACTGTATCCAGAATTTGTGAAAACCTGGCAGGCCTAGAGGGGGACGTTGCCCACGGAGGCCAGGTGTGTGCGTGACGGATCGGGCACAATCTGGGGGCAGAAGCCAGACTCACTCGCTCACTCACCCGTTCATCCTCCAGGGCCACAGGCTAGGAAGGCTGAGGGACGTGTCCAGGGGACCCGGGAATGGGCCTGGAAGGGTGGCCCACAGGAAGAGGGTGCGGTGGAGGCCAGGGGTCCGTCTGGGGCAGCATCTGCAGGCCACCATGGTCAATGGTGTGGGCAGAGGGGCGGGAAATCCTGGAGGGCTGCAGGAGGCAGCGTCCTGAGATAGCCAGGCTGGGGCAGGCGCAGGGCAGCCGGGATGGCCTGAAGAGAACTGGTCCCCAGTGGCCCAGCCCTGGTGCTCTGCGGCAGAGGGGAAGGCAGGACGGAGAGGCGCAGACAGCTCCTGCCTCTCCAGGGACGGCTGGGGAGCTCTGGACCAATGGAGGAAAGTGTGGCTTCAGAAGTCCTAGGGTCTCCTCCTGTCCTTTTCCTTGCCTGTCCCCAGAGTCCCAATGCTGTTCCATGCTCTCCTCCTGAGTCTGCTCCGCCTTCCTCCTGAAGCCAGATGTGGAGAAGCAGCCCTCCGGCCAAGGGGCAGTGACATGGTGGGGACTTCAGGAGCAGGAAGTAGAGGGGACAGGGGGCCTTCCCAGAATGGTACAGCCTGTCCCCGTGCAATCCCGGGGCCCTGCCGCTCCATAACGACAGGCAAGGACCACGTGCCCAGCCCTGCAGAGGCCCTGCAGCCCCTCCAAGGCAGGGCAGCCAGGAGCGCGGGGACATCAAGGCCCTTCCTGGCCGGCTCTGCAGGCTGCACGGGAGCCTCAGGGAGGCCTCTTCTCTCGTGTGTGGTCGAGGTGTCAGACAGGCTGGCTGCTGGCTGCGCCTCTCTGTGGTTCTCACAGCTCAGCTGGGCCCCCAGGAAGCCCCGGGAAGGTGTGGGCAGAGCCCGCTCATCCATGGAGCCCGGGCTGCGGTGGCGCCCCCAGCCCATGGCCGCCCCAGGGGGCGCAGAATGCCGGGTCCTCTCCCAGTCTACAATTGCCCATGGCTCCCTAGGGCCTGCAGCATCTCCTCCACCTGCTCGGCCTGGCATCCCGGGCCTTCCTGGCCACCCTCTCCCTGCTTCTCCCCAGGCACCTGATCAGGATGATTCTGTTTTGCAAGAATCCACCTCCAGGTCACGGCGCAGGGTTTCACCTCCTGCAATCCCCCCACACCACCACCGTGGTCTAAATCCTGTTGGTGCTTTTTGGAGCTAAAATGTCACCTTTCAACAGTCTGTGCTCCCCTCCATGGCTGGCCTGGTGTGGGCTTGGGTGGGCGTCAGTCAAATGCTCTGCCCTGTGCAGATCAGACTCACCCACTTAGAGCCCTTAAGCTTTCATAATGATGAGGTGACGCCCACAGCTCGCTTCCATCCTCCATGTCAGGATGCGAAGGCACAGAGAGGCTGAGAGATACCCAGAGTCACACAGCCAAGAAGCGTCAGAGCTGGGGACAAGCCAAGTCTGGGTCTTCATGGCCCACACTCCATTCTTCCTGTTGGGATACCCTGGGCTCTTCATTCAACCTGGGACTTGGGGGAAGCAGAAAGCTGGCTTTGTGTCCACGCTCACTGACTTTGCTATCAACTAAGTTTTTCTTCTTTATTATCTGTGTTCTTATAGCAAAAAAAAAAATTAGTTTGGGGCCTGGCTCTTAAATCCAGTGCTCTTTGCAAGCTGTTTCACTGCCCCTGAGCCAGAGAAGGCTGGGGAGGTGACCTTTCCATCCCCCGCGTCCAGGCAATTGACCATATCAATCAGGACAGATTTGATTATTAAAGTGACAAAAACCCAATGGTAATTTTATGTGTTAACATGGCTAGGCAAAAGTGCCCAGATATATGGCCAAATACTAGTATGGAGGTTGCCATGAGGATATTTTTTCAAGATGAGATTAATATTTAAATTGATAGACTTTAAATAAGTCAGGTTACCCTCCGTAGTGTGGGTGGGCCTCATCTAATCAGTTGAAGGCCTAAAGAGAGTTGGGCGGAGACTGACTCCCCCAAGGAAGAGGGAATTCTGCCTAAAGACAACCTGGGTATGAATCTTCCCTGGGTCTCCATCCTGTCCTGCAGGTTTGGGGGCCAGCCTCCACAACAGAGAGCTGATCCCCTAAAGTACCCCCACCCCTTGCTCTGCTCTCCTCTGCACTGGCTCCTTGAGTAGACTCTCTTCTGGGCTGCAACGAGGCAGCCAGCAGCTCCCCCTTCCCCACCTCAGCTTAGCAAACCAAGGAAAGGAAGGGACTCTTTAAAAAATCATTCCAGCAAAAACCCTGGGGCGGGCCAGACATGGTGGTGCACACCTGCAGCTTGGGAGGGAGGCTGAGGCAGGAGGACTATGAGTTGAGGCCGGAGGACTATGAGTTGAAAGCCAGCCTCAGCAACTTAGCGAGGCCCTAAGCAACTCAGCAAGACCCTGTCTCCAAAAATAAGCAGGGCTGGGGATGTGGCTCGGTGGTTAAGCACCCCACCCCGGGTTCCATCCCCAATACCAAAAAAAAAAAAAAAAACCAGCTCTGGGGCGGACACTCACCGCCAGCTCCTGTGACTCTGGGGGCAGGGAGTCCTGCGCGCTTGCCTTGAAGCAGATGGGGCTGCTCAGCTTAGAGGAAAAGCGCAGGTCTGAGAAGCAGGCTCTGTTAGGGCCGAGTCCTGGGGTCGGGGGACAGGGTCTGGCACAGCCAGGTCTCAGTATTCACAGGGAACTGGTCGTGACCCCGCCCGCCCCGGCTTCAGGGTCTTTTAGCCCCTGCCTCTGGCCAGGGCTGCCTCCTCTCTGTGGAACTCCTGCAGGGCCGGGAGCTCAGCCTCCGGTGGGCCCTCCAGCCTCCGGTGGGCCCTCCACGACTCTGGGGTGCTCCCCTGTGCTGAGCCCCAATCCCGCCACCTGCTTCTCCCACGCTTTCCCCTCCCTTCCTGCCCCCGCCTGGGCACCAGGCCAGCCCTGAGCCATGCCACGGGCCTGTCCTGGCTTCCACTCTTTCTCAGATGACATGGTTTTGAGACCCCTCTGCTATCCTTAAAGCTTTCTTGTGGTCATGGTTCAGGGGATCACAGCTTCCCAAAGTAGGGTGGCCAGGGCTGAGCTGTAATGGCCGTCTGGTTCTACATGATGGAAATCCCTCTCAAACTGGCTTAATTATTGGCTCATATAACTAAAAATGGCCAGGGTGGGCAGCTTCAGGAATGGCTAGATCCAGAAGCTCAAATAACATCAGGATTCAGACTCTCTTATTCTCCCTCCGCGGCTCTTGATGAGGCTCCCCTCTGACTTGGCCTCGTTTCCAGGCAGGCCTTTCCTCTCAGGGTAACTGAGGCTTTACATTTAATCAGTTCAACAGTTTTAGGGAAAGAGCTTTTCCTTTCCTTATGCCCAGGATTGATTCTCATTGCCTTGGCCTGGGTCGTGGGATCTCTTCAAACTGATGACAAGATGCAGGATCCACGGCTGTGATTGGCCAAGCCTGGGTCACGTGCTCATCCCAGGAGCTGGTGGAAGATATCACTCCCACCAGAACCTCAAGGACTGAAAGCACGTGTGTGTGTGTGTGTGTGTGTGTGTGTGTGTGTGTGGCCGCTCGTAAACCAAATCTTCCTGTAGCTGGGGACTGGGAGCATATGAGCACCTCCCAGGGAGGAGGCAACTCTCACCTCCTTCCTCTGGGCGCCCTACCCTCAGTAATGCAGCCGAGGATTCCAGAGTCGATTTTAGCCACTGGGGCCTCTCCAAGTGCTGGCTCCTGCCCCACACACCGTGGCTCAGCCAAGCCTCTCCATGCTGCGCTTTGGATCCAAGTGGAAAGTGTATCCCTCTGACGTTCTATCTTGTCACTTTTCAAACTCCTGCAGAGGCTGGAGTCTGCCTTTGATCCCAGTTGTCCCCAACACCTGGAACAAAGGCTGGACCATGGACTCCTGAATGTTTGTTGAATGAATAAATGAAACCTAGCTCCAGTAACCCAAGACACCTTAGCCAGCTCCCCTCCTACCACCCAGGGCACCTGGAAGCTTGGCATCTGTCAGGCTGCACGTCACAGCTGAACATCAGTAACCATGAGCTGAGCAGAGGCACGTGCCTCCCACCCACCACACCCCATAGCACCCCACTCCCCCAAGGGCTCTGTGTGGGCAGGTGCTACTGTCTTCTTTAACGGATGAGGAGCAGAGGGGCTCAGAGGGGTCAGGCAACTTACCCGAGGCCACACAGCAAGGCTATGCAGAGCACAGACAAACCCACAGTCAGACATGGCCAGAGCCCTGCCCAAGTGGCCGCCAGCCATCGTCACGGCCAATGCATGCCGAGCCCGCTCTGCGTCACGCCTCCGACAGAGGATGCTGCCCGTGCCGTCTCGTCTCACCTAGTCTTTGTGGCCACTTGCAGAGCAGTATGACTACATCCCATTTAAATGATGAGGAAACTGAGGGTCAGAGAAGTCCTGTGACATGCCCAAGGTCACAAGCTAGTAAGTGGCCCAGCTGGGGTTGGAATCCAGGACTGCCCTGGTCCAGCTTCCTCATGGGTTCCTCGTGTGGCCTTGCAGCCCCGGGTGTCCTGGGTACTGGGGATGCGGCCACAGAAGGATCAGAGGCCGCTGCCTCCCAGGGTAACAGTCCAGTGGCTGAGTGTGCTAGTCAGTCTAAAGGCACTGTGACAAAATGCCAGAGAAAAACAACTCAAAGGAGGAAAGGTTTTATTTTGGGCACACAGTTTCAGAGGGTTCTCACTCCATTGTTCCTGGGCCCGAGGTGACGGGGAGCATCGTGGGGGAAGCGGTGGAGCAGAGGCGCAGCTCAGGGAGGGAGGAGAGGGGAGGGGAGGGAGGAGTGCCTTCAACACATCAGCCTTTGGAGGATGTTCCATATACACACTGTAACAGTGAGTCAGAGATAATAAACCAGAAAGCACAAACAAAAACAGAAGCTGTCAGAGGGCAAAGAGCATTAAAAAGAAATGATATTTTAGAGGGCTAAAGGCCGCACACATCAGGGAGGGCCAAAGTGATGAGGGGACGTTTGAACAGAAACCTGAATGAATTGAGTGCATAAGCCGAGTTATCTGCAGCCAGAACATTCCGGGCAGAGGAAAATCACGTGCAAAGGCTCTGGGGTCGAGCAGGTTTGGTGTGCTCCAGGAACAGCATGGAGACCAGTGTGACTGAGGCAGAGTGTGGAAAGGAGTCAGTAATAAAGGCCAGTCCACACAGGGTCCCAAGTCCTTCGTGGGAACTTGGTCTCTTTTCTTCCACGGCAGTGTGAGCCACTGGGAGATTCTGAGCAGAGCTGTGACCTGACTCGTGGTCAGGTGGTCCAGGTGGCTGGCACAGCTGCTGTTGAGGATAGACTCCAGGTGGAGGCAGGGAGACTCTGAGAGACTCCTACAACTTCTTAACTGGAGAGGCTGGGGGCTGGCCAGCAGGGAGGCCAAGGGGTAGGGGATGATCTGTGACCCAAGGAGGGGCAGGAGTCTGCTTTTGGCAGCCATTTGTGTGTGACGCCAGGTGAAGACATGGCTGCTGTAGGGGGTGCCGGGAGGTCCAGGGACGGGGCTGCAGCTAAGATGTAAAGGAGGGAGGGGCCAGAGACAGACGCCTTCCAAAGACACCGCTCCATTTCAAGTCCCGTCTCCGTCTCTGGGGATTCGCGCAACCGAGCCCTCTGCAGGTGTGGTCTCTGACCCCTCAGTGATCCCGTGAGGTGGGCAGGATTGCCAGACCCACTTCACAGATGAGAACACTGAGCCTCCCGGAGGTAGGTGGTTTCCCAAGGCCATGCAGTGAGCCCAGAACTGAGTCTGAAAAAATAT
Source organism: Geosciurus inauris (assembly GCA_004024805.1). Lineage (NCBI taxonomy): Eukaryota > Metazoa > Chordata > Mammalia > Rodentia > Sciuridae > Geosciurus > Geosciurus inauris. Next base: position 87,488 of record PVHX01002066.1, read on the forward strand.
GGGATATCAGCAAGGAATAGGGAGGCTGCTTTATCAGGGCAAGTCAGGACATGTGGCGAGTGACTAGAGATCCCGCTCTCATGACGGCTTGTGTACGACAGAGTGAAATAAACAGGAAATCAAAGTATCAAACTGGTCCACAGAACTGAGAAGTCCAGAAGTGTGACTGCTTCAGGCACAGATGGATCCAGGGGTTCAAACAATGCCATCAGAAGTCCTCTCGGCCCCTCATCAATTCTGATTCCCTCTGCTTTGGCTAATCCTCAGGCAGGCTCTTCTGACTCTGTGTCAGAGAGGTCATCATTAGCTTGGCTTTCCTTCTATCAGCTTCTACCTGAGTGGAAAGAGAAGGCCTCTCAGCACAGTGCCCAATGGTCCCAGGACCCATTCTTAGTGGATGGCTCAAGTCTCTGCACAGCCCTTGCCTGGAGCCTGATTGTGGGGATCAGGCTCCTACCCCCAAACCCAAGCCACAGGGAAGGCACATGGGGACTGGCCACTCCCCACAGGACAGTCCAGGTGCTATTTTCAGAGGAAGGAGGATGGACGCGGTGGACATGCAGCCACTGCCCACAGCAGAGCAGGCCCTGCAGGGCTCCGCAAAGCAAGGCTGGCGTGTGGACAAGGGCGACTCTGACAGGGGAGCTCGGGCTTTGGGGAGCCTCCTCTCCCTCCTCCGTCTCCTCTGCCCGTCCTTGGAACCTGTTCTGCTGGATGACGTAAAATGCCCCCGTCCTGGCATCGAGGCCTGGCCTCTCATTGGAGCTCTGGACCCCTTTCTGCCCTCCAGCCACGCCGCCCCTGGCTGCTTCTGACGACGCTGTGCCCACTCCAGGGCCCGGACCTCGGCTCATGCCATCTCCTCTCCCGGGATGCCCTCCTCACCACCCACCTGCTGCCATCCTGCCAAGGAGACCCCGCGCTGTGCACTGGGCAGGCAGGGAGACCTCTTGTTTTCCTGGGTCCTCATCACCTGGCCTGGGCAGGTGAGCAGGAAATGCTGGCTGAACAGATGAAAAGAGAGAAGAAATCATGACTGAACAAAGGGGGAGCAGTGGGGGGGCCGAGTCAAAGGTCACCTCCTTGGGAACCTCGCCTGAACCTCATGTTCAAAGCCAGATGTGATTTATTTCTTAGCACCAGTCATTTCTGGATGTGCGGCCTCGTCCCCACTTCCTGTGATTCCAGGAAATACATCTTACTCAGTTCCACCTTTCCCCGCCCCCCTCCCTTCCCATGCCCTCCTCGGGTGTGATGCCCGTTGAGTAACTGCGGACTTCAAATGACTAAAGGCCTTGTAAATGGCCTCCTCCACCTGGAAGATCAGTGCCTTTCTACTGAAGGAGGGTGAGGCTCAGGTTCGTCTTCCTCTAAGGGAAGACCCAGGTGTAAGGGAGACAGACTTGAGGCAAGAAGGGTACACTTGCTGGATGCCTGCTGGATGCAGGCGATTCACTGAGTTTGTTTCTCTGAGTTTATTTCTCCAACAGTCCTGTGAGATGGACAGTAGTCTTCTAATTGCATAGGTGAGACTACTGAGGCTCAGAGAGGGCCAGTGACAAGACCAAGGTCACACAGGAATTAAGATCGAATTGGATCCCAGGCAGTGATACAATGGCAGTAAACTGGGAAAGAAAGGAGAGAGACGGAAAGAGAGGTCGAGGCCTAAATTGTAAAGTATGCCAATTTCTGTGGTGTAAATATTCCCACCAAAGCTATTTTCCAGTTGCCAACAACAGTCTGCAAAATGCTCAAAGATTTTACAGTTGCTTCTTGCACACCGCTGAGGGCCTATCTGAATCCAAAGCAAGGTCTCAGGGCAAAGCCACTGCCCTGTGCTGGCCGGGTGGAGGGAGATCCTGCGCAGATGGACGCGGGTCCTTGAGCTTCTCTCCACCCAGCCAGCTCCTGCCGTCTTCCCACGGGTCTCCCTCCTGACACCCTCGCTGTTCCTCTGAATTTCTTGGTCCCGACAAGATACATTCTGCCTCCCATTTTTACCTCGGGTTTCTCTCTCTCCCCTTTTCTTGAACTCTCTCTCCCTCTCAGGAAACATTTCAAAGACTGTTTTGAAAACAACCCAGTGACTAACTTTACAGGTTTTTTTCCCCTTCTTCTAGAGAACAGGACGTGAGAAGGCCAGGTTGAGCTTCCTGTGTGAAATGATGTGTGTGCTCTCCGAGCAAAACAAGGGTCAGGCTGTGGTCCTGAAGGAGCCCTGCCAAGGTCACCTGGAATGGCGCCCCAGGCAGCGCAGCCCACGGCCCTCTCAGGCCACTCCTGCCCTCCCTGGGGACAGGTTTTCCGGACTGGTGCTGGGGAGAGGGCCGGGCCAGGTACAGGACGTTCCACCGCACACCGCAGTCGCGCCCCATTTATCCAGGCCCTCACCACAGGGCAAGAGGGGCCCCCCACCCTGGCCTCCCTGGTCCAGGACCTGCACCACCTCTTCCTATTGTGGGTGTGACCTGAGCACACCACTCTGCCTCTGTGAGCCTCGGTTTCCTCATCTGTGAAACAGGGATGATGAGGCAGACTTTGGGGTCTTGCCAGTCAGACTATGTATGTCAGTAACACATCTGGCAACCTTGCAAGTCGGTGGTGCTGAGGTGACATTAGTTATCTGTGCGGCAGGGAAGGACAGAGTGGGAGGAAGGCAGATGTTCCAGACAGACGCTCATGGCAGGGTACCCATCGTGTGGCAAGCGCATGATGAACTGGACATCTCTTGATGGAAACGTTCGAGAATTAGCTGTGGGGCTTGGCAAGTTGCTTAACCTCTGTGGCTCGGTGTTCTAATGCATAGAACGGAGTTTATTATCGGACCAACCATGGCGCGGTGGCGCGCGCCTGTAATCCCAGCACTTAGGGAGGCTGAGACAGGAGAATTGCGAGTTCAAAGCCAGCCTCAGCAATGGATGGGATTCACAAATGAGTTGATACACAAGAAGTGCTGGGAACAATGCCGAGTGTTTAGTAGATGCTTAATTAGTGATAGTGATTATTATTCACATTAATGTGAATCATCCTGACAGTCACTCAACAGAACACGTGCAACTTCTATTCAATTTAAGGAGGCCTCTGGGCCAATGGCCATGCATTTCCCTCTGGGACGCCACCATTGAGAGATCACCCTAATCTGGTGCTGGCTGTGTCCTCATTTGCGACAGGATGGAGCAATGCCCACTTGACGGGTGGTGGGAGCAGCCCTGGGCAGTGTTTAGAAAAGACGGTGGTGACTTTCTCTCACCGGCTGCTCAGATCCCACGTGCCTAGGTCCCGCGGCCTTCGCGGTTCTGCATCGTGCAGCCCGAGGTCCAATCCCCTCCCGCGCTCCGGGACCTGGCCACGCCCTCTCCAGGAGGTCCCTACGCAGGCTGACCACTCAGAGCGCCCCAAGCCCTTGGCCGAGGTGATTGGTTGGCGGCCAGGCATGTGACCCAAGCTGGGCCAATGAGAGCAGACTTGGGCCCCCGCCTGCCCCTCATTGGGCAGCGCTGCGCTCCGCGTGCTGCTGGGAGCTGGACCGAGCGTCGTGATGTGGACGCTGAACAGCGGCGTTCACCCTGGTTTACAGGTGAGAAAACAGGCAGCGAGAAGCCTGATTGCGGGTCCCGGTTCTGCGGCTGACTGCTGTGCTCTTGGGGTGCTCTCCGTTTATTAATAGAAACTAAGTACCAAGTACTGGGGAGTCACGGTAGCTACCCACGCTTAGGCCTCGCCAGCGCTGGTGGCGCTCTCATTAGAAATGCCGCCGTGCCCATCTTACAGGTAGGAAGACTGAGGCACCCGAAGTTCACACAGCTAGTGAATGCTGCGGTTTGAACCTAGGTGCCTGATCCTGGTCCATGTCCTTGAACCTCTAAGTGCACCACCTCTGCTGAGGGTGGGCAGCACCCCTGTCCTCACCAAGCAATCGTGGTGACGGTGGTGACTCTTGGCCCCTGTCCTTGGTTTTCTGTTTTCTGGTTTTAAAGAGATAGAATGGGCTTTGTGCCATCTCAGCCTGACCTCTCTTACGTGCGACCCTGGACAGGTCCTGGCCCCTCCTCTCTCAGCCTTTTTCCCTAGTTAGGAATGGGTGCGTTCCGATGCTCTGAGCTCTTCCGGGAGCACCGGGCTGTTAGCACCACTCCTGTCCCCACCCTTGTCCTGGGGGTCCATTCCTCCCCTCCTCAAAGCCACCCCCCACTGGAGACTTGCTCTTGGAACCCGTGGACTCTATCTCCTAGCTTCCCTCCTCAGTGGGGGAGGCAGACAGCCCAGGCAGCTGGACACAGAAGGTCCTGTGTTGGCATAGACGAGCCACCCGCCGGCTGCGCAGGCCTGTCTGGCCTCGTGAGGGGCAGGGCTGCTGCTATTGATCCATGTTGTCAGCCCAGGAAAGCGTCTATTTTCCTTCCAATCTGAAATCAATGAGACCTGGTCTCGCAGATGGGGCACGAGGGTTTGGAGCCAAGAAATAGTGCCCCTAGAGTTTCAGGACAGAGCAGATGGGCAGCACAAGGGTGAGCGGGCAAGATGGGGCTTCAGAGCATGCTGGGAAGAGGCCTGGGCAGGGGCACTTCTGGGCTCTGAACCCGGCGAAAGTGGCCTGCTGGTACAGATCTGGCAGCTCTGGGCTGGGCCATCGACAAGCCTCTGTCCTTCCCTGGGCCTCAATTTCCCCAGGAGTCAAAGGAGGTGGTCACCAATGGTTAGTGAGGACAGTGTAGCTCTGCCCCAAAGGGTGGCTGTGACAGTACTTCCTTCTGTCTGGGCATGAGCCCGAGGATGGCTTATGGGGTAGGCCTCGCTCTCATGGGGGCTCCTTTCACACCCTGGGCCCTGCCTACATTCCAGAATGTCCACTACTCCCCTTTCCCTCACATTCCTACACCTCCGGCAAGCCCTCACGATACTCACCCCCCCCCCCCCAGGGTCAAAACGGGTCCTAGATCATGGGCTTTCTCTACAGGACTGGGGTGGGTCCCAGGAACAGGGCCTTCCGATGGCCCCTGGAGCTGGGCTGCAGTATTTGCTGGCACAGGGCATGCTGGGCTGAGGGGCTGGGCAGGGTCCTGAGTCCTGGACACACCCTGATTGCTGGTCCTCAGTGTCTCCATCCACAAAAGGGGCACACTGAGCTGGTTTGGGCTGCTGTCCCCACACGCACCTCCTCTGCTCTCCATGTGTCCTGGACGCCCCCTCCCTCCTTGCTGCTGCTCCCGTCCTGTCCTGGCATCTCCTGCTGCTCCCTCCTTGAGGCCTCGGGACCTCCACCCTGCCCTGCTCAGCCAGCTCCTGGCTCCCTGTTGCGACGTGGAGGCCCTGGCCTCCAGCTAACATACGGGGCCCCTTCCTTCCTCAGCCCTGCCCTCCCCTTGGGCCTCCAGCCCTGAGGCACAGCACACTGCTGTCCTGGGGCCAGAGCTTCCCCACCTCTAGGCCTGGCCCAGTCATGCCTTCCAGCTCTTTCCCTCTCACTCTTCAGGAGCCTCACATGCATGGTGTCAGCCATGGTGACAGGGTGGGCGATCACTCTGTGGAGGCTGGGAGACTCATAACCTTCCTTAGGGGATGGAGGGGAGGACATATGTAGACTGGAACAGGATTGGGTTAAAAGAAATGAGCTGGATTGGGGGGGATTTAGCCTATACCAGGTGGATTGAGATTAAATTGTGTTGGGTGGGCCTGGCCGGCAGGCTGGGTTGGACATGGCTATCTGGGCTCAGCAGGATTCCACTGAGCCGTTGAACTGGACTTGTCAGTAGAGTGGAGTTGGAATAGTTGTGTTGGTGAGGTTGGTTGAAATGTCCTCCATGGCTGAATTGGGCTGGATTATTTGGACGGGGGAACTGAATTGGCTTGGGCTGGGTGCGTTGGGTTGGTTTGGGCTAGTCGAGGGGTTACTGATTTGGCTTTGTTTGGGGTAGTTCAGTTGGATTGAGCCCGTTGGTTGGTTTGGGCTGGTTTAGATGGAGTTGGTTGCTTGGTTTCAGTCAGACACGTTAGTTTTGTTGGGCAGCTGAGCTGAGTGGGTTGGGCTGGCTTGGGCCGGGCCGTGGGGCGGGGCTGGATGAGGTGGTGGGGCTGAGCGACTTGGGCTGGTTGTTAGGCGTGGTTAGGTGGTGGGCTCTGCTTTGGTTGGGTTGGATGGCTGGGTGATTGGTTGGGGTTAATTGGATAGAGCTGGTGGGAGGGAGGGGTGGTCCCTCGGGTTTGTAGAGCTGAGTTGGCTCTGATCGACGGGGCTGGTTGGCTTGTCTGGCTTAGGCTAGGCTGGCTTGGTGGGCTGGGTCTGGCCTGGCCTGGCCTGGCCTGGGTTCCGGGTTGGCCTGGGGATGGCCACAGTGCTGAGTTCTGCTCAGTCTCCACCTCTGAGCCAGGCGGGTGGAGGTGGTGGGCGCCTTGGCCACAAATAGCTGTGGGGAACACAAACAGCTTGGTCTTCAAAGCCCTTGGTGGTGGCGGCTGTAACTTTCCACCCAGCCCCAGCAAGCGCGTCGCTAGGCCTTGTGTGGGGGCCCAGCTGCTGCTTCCTGCAAACTAACCACAGTGTGGGGGGCGGAGAGGCAGGGAGCTTGGGGGCTCCAGTCTCCTCTGCAGGAGCCAGGCAGCCTCCTCAGGCGGCCCCAGCTGGGGCCCAGGTGTTCTCTGCCTGGAACAAGGGTCGGCCCCTGAGGTGGGGGATCATCCCTGCCCTGCGGCTGTCCTGCCAGGGACAGTGGGTCCGGCCTGGGAAGGCCGGGGATGAGACCCGGCAGGACTGGGGGCAGGGGGTTCGAGGGTTCGGCTGCAGGCCCCAGAGAGCCCAAGGGTGTCTGGGACTTTGGTTTCTGCCCAGCTGAGCCAGCGCCCGGGCCAGGCATTCATTCGTTCAAAAACTATTTGTTGAGCCGCTAAAGTCCAAAGACCTGGCGAGCAGGGGTCCGAGGAAGGAAAGAAGGTGATGGCCAGAGAGACCGGCTTCTGAGGGGCCACGTGACCAAGCCACCCCCCATTTTCTCACTTTCTCAGCTCAGCCTTCTCCGGTTGCTCCTTTGGAGGGTCCCGCGGTGGCAGCTCAGAGCCTGTCTGTACCCGGATGAGGTATGCCCTGTGAGCTAGGCGCGGCCATGGCCGAGACCAGACAGCAGGGCGGGCACTGGAGACCAAGCTCCCACCCTCCCAGCCTCTCTGCCTTCTGGCCTGTGTCACATGCCACCTCCCCACCCAAACCAGCTGGACTAACCCTGCCTTGACCCTGGGAAGGCAGATCCTCAAGGGGCTTCAGAGGCACTTCAGGGATGGGGAAACTGGACCCAGAGTCAGGAGTGGCCTGCTAGGGACACTCAGAGCATTGGAGGTGAGCTCAGGCTGCTGTCCAGTTGTCCTGGCCACCCACTGTAGGGCCAGCTCCCTGGCTCCGTGGGAAGTCCGGCGGCCCTGGGCAGTCCCAGGCCCGCTGTTTACCTCCGTGTGGCCTCGGGCTCATGTCTGCCTCTCAGCCTCGATTTCTCTGGGGCAGTGGTTCCCGACCTGGGCAGCCTTGCCCTCAGGGGAACATGGGGCAGCTCTCAGCCGGGAAGGGCAGGGGCACCTGGGGGTGTCAGCTAGGGGTGCTGCTCAATGCCCTCAGGGCAGCCCCCGCCTCGGGTTCCCTGGTCCCAAATCACAGTAGCACTGGGTTTGAGAGACTGTTGTACAGGGGCCAGTCCCCATTTGCAGGACCTCTCAGTCACGGTCACAAGCTCGCACGAGAGCTCACGTGGGGAGGCTGGCAGCGCCAGGCTGCTCCGCAACCCCGTGGGTCTGGGTCTCGTTCCAGGCGTCCACTGCTCCCTGACCCTCCCCCCTGCAGACTTAGCTCTGCTTGTCCCCTTGTCCCCAGTGGAGGCTGCAGCCCCTCCTCTGGGCCTGGCCCACCCAGCCTGAGCTCTCAGACCTGGCCTCTGCAGGACACTGAGTCTGGCCGTTCAGCCACGGTGCCCTCACCTGCTGGGTTTCCTGTGCCTCGAGTGTGTCCTGCCCGGCAGTGCTGGCCTGTCAGGTGTTCTGGGGGCCAAGAGTCTTCTTCCCAGGTAGTTCACCTCCTTCTGGAACCGTTGGACCCTGCTCACACCCTCACTGGAGGGGGCAGTCCTTGACGCAGGGGCTGTGGCAGGTGTACGCTTGGTTCCCAGCGTCCAGGCCTCCGCTGGCACAGAGGGACGGGAGCAAGTGTCCTCTCCAGGGCCCAGGCTCCTCTCTCTGCAAGGCCTTGAGATGCCCTCTTCCCTGCCCCACTCCGTCCTGCCTGGCACAGTGCACAGCAGGGGACATATGGGGACCTGAGTCTTTGCAGCCTTGGGCAATGCTGGGGTCGAGAGGGACTGTGTGTGGTGCGGTGGTGGGGAGGGTCTGCAGCGTGCCAATTACAGAGGAGCTGGTGGCCATGAGCACATCTTGGTGAATGGCATTCATGGGAAAGACGGGTCTTCTTGGCTGGAGATGCACTGTGGCCCTTGAGGGCAGTGACCGCCAGCGTTGGCTGTGGCCGGCCTATACCACGGCCCTGCTGTGTGACACTGGGCATGTTTTTAGCTTCACTGGGCCCCAATTTCCATATCTGTAAAGTGAGGATTACAAGAGTACCCTCCTCACGGGGCTGCAGAGGGCCTTGTCCTGCAGAGGGTCAGCACTCAATGGACGACGGCGACTCTGGTGGTCAAAACTCCAAGGAGCCGCATAGACACCATGAGTGTCTGCCCTTCCCCTGCCGCCTCCACCCTTCCTGCTGGTGTCCTCATTTCAGGCCTCCCCAGTGGGAAGAGGCTCCCAAGTCCCAGCAGAGTCCTGGCTCTGAGTCCCTACCCCTGGAGCTGGATGGGGTTTGTGGTCTTATCCTTGGACACCTAGACATGGCCACACCACCTCTGTGGCATCTGCCCTGGTTTCCCCAAGTTGCCCCTCCTGAGCCCCCTCTCTGGCCACGGTCTGCAGTGCCCACCAGGAGACAGGCTTGGCTGGGCGGGATAGGCTTGTTTACTCCTTCCCATGTGGGCACTTATGCTGGAGCTGAAGGTCTATTGGTGGCCCGTGTTTCCGGCCCAGTTTCCCTGCCTGGCACCGGGCAGACATGTCTTCCAGCCACCCCACCCTGGGTGCCTCCACCCTGGCCATAGGCTCTCCCTCCACGTCCCTTCCCTGGCCACCAGAAAAAAGCCTCAGAAGCCTCCAGGGCCGCTCAAGGTCTGTCCCAGCAGGGAGTTGGCACCCAGCCGCTGCCCAGGCCAGGTGGTCTCCTAGCCGCAGACTACACACTGGTCAGTCATTCCGGAACAGCGGATCCACACAGACCTGCTGACTGCTTCCATGCCTCTGCCTGTTGCTAGAGATGCGCATCCTGAACTTGGGGCCTTGGGACTGGGGGCAGTAACCTATCTAAACTCTGCTGGATGACTCAGAGAGGACAGAGTCACATCCGCGATCTCGGGCATCGAGGCTGCTCTGCGATGAACTTCCATCTCCCCAATGTTTTTTTTCCAAATTTCAGTCATAGCTTCCTATTTCAGGAATAGCTTCCTGGCCTTTCCTATCCTAAGTTCATCTTGCATATAATATTCCTTAAATAATTTAAAAAATGAATTCATTCTTTTCACTTAAATTTAGCTTCAGCCTAAGAAATCGTATTCATGGGGACTGGGGATGGGGCTCAACGGTAGAGCACTTACCTGGTACACAGGTGTGCGTGAGGCCCTGAGTTCATCTCCAGCACTGCGGGGGTGGGGGGGGCGGAGAGAGAAAGAGAGAGGGAAATTTTATTCATGAAAATCACAGGTTTGATTCACCCAAGACTCTCCCTTTAAAGCACATTTAGAGAACCATGAAAACGGCAGCTACAGGTTGGTGCGCCGTCTCTAACGCTGTTCCTGGAGGAGTGAGGAAGGTTATTTGTATGGAAGAAACCTAAGCCCTTCTCTTCTCAGACCCCTGAGAGGGCACAGCCTGGCCCCTTCTAGCCACCCACAGACACTGGATCATGGCGAGCCGCTCGATGTCACGAGAATAGATGGGCTGCAGGGCCAGGCTGGAGTTCCTGGAGGAGAGACCCCGTCCAGCTCGACTTAGCTCAGGAGGCGGCAGTAATAGGAGCCCCCTGTGTCGGTACAGCACTCTACAGTTTATACAGCCCATTCTCCAGCCCTTGGCCTCCATGAGCAGCCTAAGGCCATGTGAGCACAAAGATTGGAGCTGAGACTGATGGCCAGTCTGAGAGTGTCATCAGGGAGAGACCCGAAGGCGCTTTGGTCTCAGGGTGGTCTAGGGGGTGACTGAGTACCGTTGGTAGGACATCAACAGGGGATGGAGTGCCCTCTTCTACGGTGGCCATGGCTTCTACTACCACCAGGGCAGGAGTCCCGGTTACGTGCTGAGGGTCTTGCCAACCCATCCCCTAAACCCGAGTGCAGAGTCGGGGGTTTGGGCAGAGGACAGTCTCTGACTGGAGTTTCACAACGTTTGCAGGGGACCCCAGATTCCCGCCACTGCGAGGGCACACGCTCCTGGGTCGTCCTGAGCCCTTGCGCATGGGCAGAACTGTGAGCAGGACCTTGAGTTTATCCCGGAGGCCTGACCTTATCCAGGAACCTTTAAAGGGTGAACTGTGAAGCCTCCAGCTGGCCTGGGAGGGACACAGGAGCCAGGTGTGAACAGCCCTGGGGACAGCTGGGCGGGCCTTGCAGGGCTGGCAGCTGGCAAGACCTGGAGGCGCTGCATAGCTCTGATGGACTGGATCCTTCCCAGTGACCAGTGAGCCTGGAAGAGGCCCCTGAGCTTGGGTGAGATGGCAGCTCAGTTGATACCTGGATGGCAGCCTGGGAGACCCTTGGCAGAGACCCAGACCCAGCTAAGCAGGCCTGGACTCCCAGCCAACCCACTTACACGAGTACATTTGTGTCCATTTAGCTGTTCGGCCCATTCCTCAGCAGGAGGGGAGTGAGAGGCTTTGCTTTCCTCGTGCAAGCCCTCCTCCTCCGCTTTCGGGAGGCATTGAACCCGCCTAACCCTTGGAGCACACAGAGCATGGGCTGTTTCCCTCGTGGTCTCAGGCTGGCCAGGAGCTGCTGCCCAGCAACAGGAGCGAGGGTCAGGCCACAGATGTCTACCTGGGAGAAGATGCTAATTCAAAACTCCAAGTACGGTTCTACTGAACGTGCACAGCTTTCCCGTCACGGTGAAGTCCGACCTTCCCGAGGAGGCTGTCTCTATTTTTGCAGTTACTTGATATTGGTTTTCTGTTTAGTGTAGAGATATAAGGTTTCCTTAAAATACTTAAAAATTAAATTAGTTCATTTTTTAAAATCAGTATGGAAGGTTTAAAAAGAAATGACCCAAATTCCTTGATACTCTCCGAGAGGTGGGCTTCGTGCTCCCGCCCCGTGAATCTGGTGGGCTGTGTCTGCTTCCACCCAGAGTGTGATGAGACACGACGTGACCTCCAGGGTCGGGCTGTAAGAGGCTGCACGGCCGCAGCCGGGTGGGCCAGGGGCGCTTGTGCAGGAGAAGCCAGCTTTCACAAACTGCCACCCTGGGAGGCCACATGTAGCCCTCTAGCCACCAGCCCGCCCAGCTCCTGGCCACCAGGCAACATCGGCCACCAGCTGTGTGAGGCGCCAATTTGGACGTCCAGCCTGGCAAGCCTTCAGATGGACACAGCCCTGGCCAGCCTCTGACCACAGTGGCATAGGAGACCCCAAACAAGAAATGCCGGCCACACCTCTCATATTCCTGACCGCAGCGTCCCGGCGAAATCAAATGGTTGCTTTAGCTTTGCATTTGGGGGTGATTTGCTGTGCAGCAGTAGCGGCTGGAGCCATTAGCGACACATTCATGTGGTTTGAAAATCAAAGTCTCAGACTGTCTGGGATCAGCTCTGGGTGGTGGCTGCCCTGAGGTCGGGCTTTGATGGGATCATGCAGCTGGTACACCCTCTGCCCCCGCAGCCTCACCGGCAGCACGTACTTGCTGAGCACCTACTGCATACCACACATCTTGAGTAATTTAGGCCTCGTGGAGGGAGGCCGAAGGGGCCTGGATGCAGTTAACCAGTCCCAGCCAGGGTGCACTGCAGGCACTCAAGCAGTGTGTCAGCCGTGAACCAGACCCCAGGCAGCCATGCCGGGAACTCGGTCATTCAACCATGAACCCCGATGCATTAGGCCCTGTGTGTCCTGGGAATGGGGGCGGTGGTTCCTGGCCAGGTGGCACCACATTGCAGCATTGTGTGCCCTGCTGAGGGAGGTGAGAGGGCCCCTGCACTCAGAGTGGGCAAGGGCGTGCTGTCTGTGGGGCTCGTGGCCCTCGTGATTGTTTAATAGCTGGCATCCTAAAATCCTGCAGCGAACCCACGCCAGGCCGCATCCTGAGCACTTCAGAGCATTTAAATCCCAAAGCAAATGGAAGATACCTTCATGGTCTCCTTTCAGAGACCAAGGCTCTAGGGCGAGTAAAGTGGCAGGAAGGGGCAGAGGTGGAGCCGGGACCCGGCCTCTCTGAGCTCAGAGCCCCAAACCCTTGCCCTCCAGCCTGGCGTGTTTCCCTGGAGAAGAGCAAGACCGAACTGAAGAGAGGAGCCTCCAGGTGGGGAAACTGCCAGAGCAAAGGCTGGGAGGCTGGACTCCGCTTCATGGAGTGATGAGGAGGAGCAGGAGGAGGAGCAGGGCTCCAGTGCCAGGTGGTGGCTGGAGGTGGCTGTGGTGTTTGTGGAGATGCCCAAGCTGGCAGGGTCCACTGTCCTCTCCACCTCTGACCCTGGTGTCTCTTGAGTGGAGCCTCCCTTTCTTTATGATTTTTTTTTCTTTTTTTTTTAATTTTTAATTTTAATTTTTTATTTTTCTCAAAAGTTGAATTTTAATACATAACAGAAAAAAGCAAATTTTCAGAAGCTGTACACACTATTCACTGAAAACATTTGTTGAGGCAAATAGAAAAAAAATTGTTACAATCATAATTTTTCTAACTTTGCACAAAATTATAAGCAGATTACATTCTTCATATTAAACATCTTTATATGCACTTTCAATGAACATTATATATATATATTTATATATTTTTTTATCAACTATCTTTACTATACCCATTCCCCTTTCCTGCCCCCCGCCTCCCCCATGTCGCGTCCAGTATTTCTCTATTTCTTCTTTATGATTTTTTTTAATAATCTCTGTGTATTTATGCAAACACACACACACACACACTCTCACACACGGTCCCCACCTTACAATAGGGTTACATCCTGGTAAATGTAAACTTGTCACAAATGCATTCAACACACCTAACCTGCAGCACCCTGCAGCTTAGGAACAGTAGGCACCGGCAGGCTAGGAACAGGGTGTCCCTATTTCTAACCCAGGAAAATACCCAGGTTTGAAGCACGAAGTGCAGCTGTGCCAGACACACACTTTCACACCATCATGAAGCTAAAAGACCTAAGTCGAAGCCTCACACGTTGGGAGCCAGCTGTGTGTACATAGGTGAAATACGGGCACGATTTTAATTTTTGTGAACAAGGCAAATATCTTCACTAAAAGCTGGCTTCCTTCAAGGGTATTGCCGTTTGCAGAACATACAGGAAACCAGAGCTGCCTCCCGGGTTCAGCTCAGGAGCTGCTGGAGCCCAGGTGGGCCAGTCGGGGGTCTGAGGTACCGCCACGGTGACAGCCCGAGACACGGGGTCTGGCAGGAAGAGGCTCGAGCACTGGGGATCAGGAGCCCAGGTACTCAGAGCTGGGGACAGTGGGGACCATGCTGCACCAAGGCAGTCCCAGACCTGTACTATCTTGGGGACACAAATGAGCCTTGTCTGTTGAAGCTGGAGGGATCCCTTGAAGAACGCGGCCCAGAGAGGGCAAGGCACTTGTCCAAGGCCACACATTGAGAAAGTGACCTCGACCCCAGGCCTGGACTATCTCCCTTGCTCTGGCTCATTCACACCTGGGGATGAAAGCTCCCTCGGATCTCCAGAGAGGCCCCTGGGAGCATTTCCAGGGGACAGAATGCACGTCCTGAGTCCCGGGGAAGGACAGCAGCAGGATTCTCCTGGGGTTTCCTCCATTCTTGGGTCACACAGCTAGGCAGTGGCCAGGTCGGGGGTCCCCTGGAAATATGGTCCTCTGCTGCTTCGGAGAGGGGGGTGGGAAGGGGAGGGTAGGAGGAAAGGCTTCACTGGCCCTGGGAAGCCATGAGAGGTGACAGCGGGGGTCTGAGAGGAGCTGGAGAGGGATTCAGAGGCCCCCTATCCGGCGATGACACCGCCCTCTTCTGAGGGCTGGGCCACTCCTCTCTTCACTCAGAGGGTATTGGCCAAGGGCCCGCGTGACCGGCCGTGCCCTGGGAGAGGGCCGAGGGGCAACATGCGCCAACCTGGTCCTCCACAGCCGCTCGCAGGGAGGGAACGCGTGGGAACAGAGGTAAACGAGGAGGGTGCCGAGCACCAGGAGGCGAGCTGGGGCTGGGGCTAGGGGTGCAGGGAGGGGCAGCTGGAGGGTGGGCCTTGGAAGGGCGTCACCTGCACAGAGACCTGGAGGCGGGGACCAGGCAGCAGCATGGGCGCTCGGCTGGCACCTACTTGAGGAGGGAGTCGTGTCTGGAACAGGCACTTGGTACCAGATCCAAGGGGGTCTGGAGTGAGCAGCTAAGATCTGGGCCTCCATTCTCCAGGCCGCAGGAGTCAGAGAAGGTTTTTGAGTGATGACATGTGAACAAGGGAGTGTGGGAGGAAGGAAGCCACCCTTAGAAAGCTCAGTGTCCTTGGACTTCTCCAGGGCTCGGCTTCCCCGCCAGGAGAACTGGACTGAGAGAAGGCCAGGACCTGGCCCGGGCACTTCCAAAGCTCCGTCCACAGCAGGCGTCACCAGCGGATCCCGCATGCCCTGCCTGGAGCTCTGCCAGTCTCCACCTATGCCAGAACCGGCCTGCAGGGTGGTTCCAGTGTGCCCAAGACGCCCCAAGGAGATCAGGGTGGGTGGCAATCATGATGCCAGCAACCGAGGAGGGTACCATGCGGAGGCTTCCCCAGGGCCACTCAGCTCTCTGCACAAGCTGCTCCTAGGTCCACGCACCAGCACCAACCGCCGGAACCCCACTTCTCAGCTAAATCCCAACTGTCCCCCCAGCCAAGGGAAGGAGGCGATGGTGGGGGACCTCCAGTCTTGCCACTGCCCGCACAGCTGCCGGGGGTTCTCCCTCCCGTCACTGGCCACAGCCCTGGTGGTCCCCGACGCCGAGCGCAAGAAGCTTCTGGAATTATTGGCACAGGACTGATGCCCAGTTAGTTAGAAAAACATGCGGCTTGCTCCCCCGCCCCACCCCCTCCAGCAGCCACCACCTTCTAATTCAATTTCCCCTGAAAAACAATGGATTCAATGAAGGGGGAAACAAGATTTTCCAAACTTCGTAAAGTTTTGCAAAATAATTACCCCCCAAACCAGCAGGCTCCCCTCCCCCGCCCCCAAGACCGTCTCTGGCTCTGGGAGATCCTCACAGACTTTCAGTTCCAGCTGGATGGGCCCCTGGCCCCCTTCCAGGCTGCCTGTCCCAGATCCGACCCTGGGCAGGAGCCCCCAGGGGCTGTTGCCCTCCCTCCTGGCAGCCAACCTCCTCATTTGTGGTCGGGCAGAGGGGTGGGAGGAAGGGTCTGGCTGTCCCCAGGATGGGGAAGCCCCTGAGCTGGTTCTGGACTCCACCACCCAGGTACTGGCAGCTTCCAGGGTGGAAGCTGAGAAGCAGAGAGGGGAGGAGCCTTCCTGAGGTCTTGGCCAGGACGGGACCCTGGATTCCACACTCTCGGCCCCAGGACCCTCTCCTGGCCGCTTGGTTTAGGAGGCCTCCTGGAAACGTGGCCTCTTGGTGGGCCACCCTTCCTTCTGTATTCCCCAGGGTCCCTGCTTGGCCACGCTCCCTGCAACACTGATGCCCCCTCCGCCCACTGCCACCCAAAGCCCATGGTTTTCCTGCCACAGGAGGAGCTACTGCTTCTCACCTGCGTGGGACTCACACACCCCTCACTGTTCCAGGGACACTAGTTTCTGGGCTGAGATTCCGGCGTGGGAAGGCTGTTCTGGAGGCTCGTCAGGTGCTCCAATAAGAGACTTGGAGCAGAACCAGCTGCCTGGGCCCTGCCTGTCTAGCAGCTTCAGGCAGGTGAAGAACAGGGACCCAGGACCACGGGGAAGCTGGAGATGTCCCTCCCTGCTGCCGCCCCAACTCCGCTTCTTTCCAAAGGACCTAGAGGTGCCCACCTATAGGACCAGGCTCCGAGATGCCACCATGACCCTCGCATTCTGATGATCAGCCTCTGGTGAAGTCCCCGCCCCCAACAGGCAAGGCTGATATGTGTCCCCAACAGAATGCTATGGAAACGATGGGCTGTGGCTTCCAGCAAGGTCATCAGAGACGTCGCTGCCTTTCTGCTTTATTCTAAGATGGATCACTTGCTTTGAGAGTCTGGCCGCCAGGTTGTAAGGGCATTCGTGAGCCCACGGAGAGGCCCCACTAAGTTTGGGGTGATCTTTTACACAGTGGAAGGTAACCCGCCAGCCTGTCCCTCTCCCAGCGGAACCTTCTGCACTCTCTCTGCAGCTATTTGCCGAGCTAGGTTCAGGAAAGTTATCCGAAAGTTGGAGATAGGCAGAAAGGAGAGCAGGACTTCCCGAAGTCAGACTGCAGCACTATTTAACAGGCCCAGCGTGTCAGGAAGAGGGCCCTTGGGAGCCGATTAGGTCATGAGGGTGGAGCCCACATCAGTGGGATTGGTACCCTGTGAAAAGGCCCCGAGAGCCGTGCGTCCCTTCCACAATGTGAGGTACCATCTGTGAGAGCGCAGGCCTTACCAGATGCTGACTCTGCCTCCAGAACTGTGAGAAATGCATTCCTGATGTGTCCCAGTTGCCCAGCGTCCACCATCTTCGTTATAGCAGCCCAGACTCTGGCGGCATTAATCAGCTGGAGGAAGGTACCTTAGGCTTGGTCGGGTGCTATGAAGGGGCCAGACTTCAGAAGTGATATGTTGTACAATTTTCCAGTAGAGAACCTCACAAAGGTCCTGGTTTTGGCCTGCTGGGGCATTAGCCAGCCGCACACCTCACAGAGCATTGCATTCCGACCTTTCTCTGGTGTTCCACGACCCCACTCCTCAGTCCTCCTTCAAATCACCTTTCTGGTTTCCTTGCTCATAAGTTAAACAAATCTTGTCGTGTGTGTGATCTATATTTGGGTGAGAGGGATGCTTTTTTTCTTTTTTTAACTGCACTTAGCCTGCATACCTCCAGGAATGGGGGACACACTACCTATTAAAGAACCTGGGACTCTTAGGTCGACCCCTTTGGAAGCTCTTTATCCATGTAACTGTGCCTCTGAGCCCTGGTTGTTCTCCACTTGAAGAGAACCCCCGGCCGGACGCGGTGGCGCAAGCCTTTAATCCCAGCACTGTGGGAGGCTGAGACAGGAGAGTCACGAGTTCAAATCCAG
Organism: Geosciurus inauris; assembly: GCA_004024805.1. Classification (NCBI taxonomy): domain Eukaryota; kingdom Metazoa; phylum Chordata; class Mammalia; order Rodentia; family Sciuridae; genus Geosciurus; species Geosciurus inauris. The sequence goes on from PVHX01002066.1 coordinate 104,954, forward strand.
TCTCAGCAAGGGTGAGGCGCTAAGCAACTCAGAGAGAGAGAGAGAGACCCCGGAAATGAGCCAGCCCCTTCATGCCCACATCAGTCCTTCAAATTTGGTAACTGCTCAGTGCCCTGCAGTGTGGAGTGCTTATTTTATATTCAGAAAAAGAAGTTATTAAATAATAAAGATTGTGATCTAAATTTTACTTCTGTGAGTTGAAGAAGAATGGATTTGAGGAAGAGTCATTTCCCAATGCTGCTCTGGGCCCAGGCCTGTACAGTTGGTGATGGGCAGGGGTCTACTCTGACCCTCCACCCAATCCTTGCTTAACAGAATGTGGGTAAAACCTTGCGCCTGAGCCCTGGTTTCTTATTACATCTTTCTGGCTCTCAGAATGAAGGCCGAATCCTGCCACACCCCCTTTATGACCTGCCCTGTCCCTCCTCCCTTCTGCCCCCTCAGGCCCAGGCCCTGCTCATTCCAGGCAGCCTTTCACTCTGCTGGGCTCAGTGTGATCCTGGCACTGCTGAGCCCTGCACACGCCCTCCTGGCCTCCACTGGGCCTCCTGTCTCTGGAGGCACTACCTTCCCAGGCGCCGCCCCAGCAGGCACCTGCATTTGTCCCTCATGCGGCTCACTAGGCAGCAGCTGGAGCTTTGCTTGTGGAATGATGTGGTGGCGCTGCTCCTCTGATGGACCGTGGGTCACAGGAGCACGGGCTCCACTCCTGGCCATTCCTCGTGTGTCCCCGGGCCTCATGCTGGGTGTGGCGAGCCCGTGGGGCCCAGGGCCTGGCCCCGAGGAGACATCAGTGAAACGAAGGCCCCGTGGTGAGTGGGGCAGGATGGGGGCCAGCACCGGAGTCCCCATCTGAGGTCCAGGGCCTGAGGCCACCTGTGAGCCAAGGGTGCAATGGGGGCCGGGGTTCTTTGTCACCTGCCGGGCACGCCCTGCCCGCTGCACACACCCGGATGCCCCTCTCTTTCCTCTAAGGAAGGCAGGTAACGAGCAGAAGAGACCTCAGATGCCCACTGGCACCAGCTCAGAGGGTCTCCCAACAGGGACAGTCACCATGGAGGTCAAAGACAGAAAGCCCAGGTGGACGTCGTCCTGCTGCCCGCTGCTGCCTGTCCTCGTGGGCCATCTGCACACGAGACGCATCGTGGTGAGCGTGGCCAGCACTTGCGTGGGCCCACACTGGGCCAGGCTAGCTTACACACTAAGCATCATGATGACCCCATAAGGCAGGCATTTTTAACCCCGTTCGTGGATGGAGAAGCTGAAACACAGAGAGGTTGAGTTCATGGCCCAAGGTCACACAGTCCGTGAGTGGCAGAGCTGGGATCTGAACGCAGGCAGTGGACTTGAACATTTACGTGCATGTCTACACTTGAGGTTTCTGGCACAGCTGTGCAAGCGTGGAATTTGGATTTGACTCTACTCCTGCCTAGCTCTGTGACCTCAGGCAACTTACTAGCCCTCTCTGTGCCTCTGTTTCATCTGTAACACAGAGACCATGAAAGTTCGGTTTTGGGATGGTCAAGGAGGTTGGTGCAAAGTGCTTAGAGAGGAGCTTGAAGCCAGCAGGCTCAGGCCATCTTGAAGTCACCACGGACACCACTCCAGGCCTTCCCGCTGCCTGCAGCCAGCTGGGCCCAGCGTGGGTGGTGCATCACCTCCTTTTCTTTCCTGACGCCCAGGCCTGAGCAGCGGCCACGGTGGGGCAGTGACCCGGGTCCAGGAGCTCTGCAAGGGCCTTCGCCCATGATCTTCCACCCCGGCTCCAGCCTTCAGAGCCCTGGGGCTGAAGGCCTTGGGCACAAAGCTGCCCAGCCACCTCTGGCAAGCCACCCGCCAACTGGGCCTCAGGGTTAAGCAGGGAGCAGGCAGGCTGTGATCAAGACGGGCCTCGGCTTTGCTCCTGTGAGACGAGGACAGTGCCCACAAGCTCCAGGCTGCAGGGGCGAGCCCAGGTGGCTCGGGCAGTATCTGTGACATCAACAAGCATGGCCTCATTGTCTCCTCACCACTGCCACCAGCTAGAACAGCTGGCAGGTGAGGAAACTGAGGCTGAGCAAGGCAGTGACCAGGGTTCTGCTTCTGGCTCTTAATGAACCAGGTGTGACCCAGGGCTCCTGGCCTCCTGGGCACCTGGACGGGCCTCTGCCTCTGCCTCCAGCCTCCCCTCTCTTCGTGGCCTCCCACAGCCCCAGCCACCCCAGGCCTACTGGATACAGGGACACAGAGGAGGGCCTCAGGTGCCAGAGGTACCCAGGGTGAGAGGCCGGGAGCAGCCACAGGGATTCCAGAGTCCTCAGAGCCCAGAGTCGCAGCAGCAAACACCCCCAGCCCCGGCCAGGCTCCAGTCCCACCCGACAGGTGTGCCCGGGCCAGCCTGGCCACCGACAGCTAGTGCTGCTGCCCCTGCAGGCACACCCCAGGCAGGAGGCTGCTGTCCCCATGGGCCCGCTGCACCGGGCACAGGCTGGCTCCTGGGATCAGAGGACGCTCAGGAGGCTGATGGGGAAACACCCGTGCCAGAAATGTCCTGGGGCAGAGCATCCGCAGCCCCCCTGCCCAGAGGCCGTGGCCAGCAGAGGCGGCTTGCTGGGGCTGATCCCTGCTGGTCCAGCAGCAGCCTCTCTGGTCCATCCTTGGAATGGAACTTTACCAAGCCAGGCCGTTTGACTCTCCCAACGGCCGGGGCAGGGAGGGCTACGTTAGCCACAGATGGGAAAGCGGCAGGTCCGGGCACACTGCAGTGAGTGTGAGCTGGACACCAACCTCGCCCGCCTGCCATGCACACGTGTGACCCCCACGCACAGGGCCTGGCCTAGGGGCTCTCCACCCTGGTTGCCAGGTAGAATCACCTGGGGTGGGATTAAATGGTGCCCACCTAGAACCAAGTAAGTCCATGTGTTAAAAGTTGCCCGGTGCAGCTAGGGTTGAGGATCACTGGTGGAGCCAAGTCTTTCATTGTATGGCTGGAAGGCCCAGAGAAGGCAAGCAACTTGTCCATGGTCACACAGCACTAGAGTCTCCCCATCCCTCTGATGCTTTTCAAGGTTGATGCTGAGTGAACTAATTGCACATGGTGGAACAACACGCTGCCCACCCTTGCCCTGGTCCCTAGTCGCCCCAGGCCACTCTGCCCAGCCCTCATCCGATTTCTTCTCCACGTTGGCTGGTCCTGTGCATTCGGTGGCAGAGGGAAAACCCACCGGAGGGAAACAGCGGCAGGTGCGGGGTTTCCTCGCCTGTGCCTGCGGGTTCTTCTTCCTCTTACTTCTCGGGAAATGGACTGGAGGGTAGAGACCAGTGCTCCCCGTGGACCAAGGGGAGACCGAACTTCTGCAAAGATGCCGGGGTGAGGAGGTGGGCGCGGGCTGCGCATCCGGGCCTGGCCCGGCTGTGAGGAGGCGGGCGGCACGGGTGGCCAGGCACGGCCTGTGCTGGCTGCTGGCCTCACCTCCACATGGGACCCCTGTAAGAGGGCCACGGCCGCCCAGCCTGGCAGGCTCGGGGGAGGCGCATGGGGACTGCCCTTGGCCACCTCCCTCCCTAGACTCTGGAGCCCCAGCTCCCACCTCTGTCCGGCCCCTGGCGGCTCCTATACCCTCGCCATCAGCGACGCAGGTCTTGGGAGTTTGAATCCATCTGGCCTTGCACAGTCCACTCTGCCTTCAGCAACTCGGCCTTGACCCTGGCCACAGACCAAGCCCCGATTCCTGCCCCACAGCCCCTGCCGCACTTGGAGCCCGGCCCTGCTCAGACAGACCATGAACCACAGCCTGAGGCCTGGCCTCCGCGGTCATGTCAGAGAGGCCGGCGCAGCGGGAGGAGCCCACCCTGAGGCTGACCAGGAGGCAGGGACGGTCACCTCATGGCAAAGGTCAGCTGAGTGGCCCCAGAGTAGCCCAGATGACACCGCGGAGCGCTGGCCAGCCCTCAGGAGACACGGCCAGCCAGGCCCGGGACATTCCTGCTGGTCTGTTTCCTCCTCACCCGACGAGGGTGGGACCATCCAGCACTGGGAGCTGGTGATGCCAGGGACCCCTGGGGCGCTCTCCTGCTCCAGACCCGACCCCCACCCCACACACGCACACTGTCCAGACCACAGGGCCCGGCCCAGGCCCATCGCCACACCCCACCTAGGGACTCCAGTGGCCCTCGTATCCTGTCAGAGGCTCGGCCTGCTGGTCTGTGCAATGGGGATCGGGGAGCCGGGGCCTCAGTGTGGACGGTGCCGGGTTTGCACTCTGCCCAGAGCCAGGACGTCGGGCAGAGCTCCCAGCCCTCACCAGAGTTCCTGGGCTTGGCTCTGCTCGGGGGTGACTTCAGGTTTTGTGACATCCTCTCTCACAGGGAAACCGAGGCCAAGACCCTTGCCAACAGAACAGGAGGAATGGGGCCCCATTTCCCCTCCCCAGACCCCTCTGCGGAAGCCACCAGAATCACCATCATCCCGGCAGGTGGCGGGTCCTCTGTGACCCTCAGCTTCCCCTTCTGTAAGAAGAGGTGTCAGGCCCAGGCGCCAGCCCCCCAGCCCCTGCCTCAGGGGGCCTCATGCGGCTGAAGAGGTCAGGAGCCGCCGGGGCAGGAGGTGATGGCCAGACGGCAGGCCCGAGAAACCTCTGGAATGTGGGCTTCAAAGTTGGGGGCCCACTGTGGCCACCAAGGCCCCATCTCGGTCCTTTCTTTTCATGACACTTCACCCACTGTTTCTTCCTTAATCCAAACCATTGTTTTTCCAGAGTGAAATTTAAATCAAAGCCACACGGTTGCCCCGACACACACCCTCGCCAAGCGCAAGCACACGTTGAGCAAGTGGTAATGGCCGTCGGCGGGCACCCTGCCTCCTGTGGTGTTGCCAGGCAAGTGCTGTGTGCAAAGGGAAGGTGAGGGGCTCCACGGTGGCCCCACGAGGGTAGACTCCAGGGTCCCCAGGTCTAGACATGGCCCCACCTGGAGCAGCGCTGAGCTGCAGATCCCCGGTCAAGCACGCAGAAGGCCCTGCCCTTTGTCCCAGGTCTCCTCCTCTCATCCCTGGGGAGATGGAAGCGCCAGGCCTCTGGGGAGGGGCTCACAAGACCGATGGGATGAGGCTTGGCCACTTGCGACATGGAAGCAGCATGTCCTGGCGGGCGAGGTGGCCGGACGTGGAGTCTTGCTTGCGTCTGATTCTCACCGCGCTGTGTGACCTTGGACGGTTCCTGAACTTCCCGGAGCTTCACTTTCCTTGTTGATAAAATGATGCTCCTGCCAGAACTCTTTCTTGATGCCACAGGAAAAATGAGGCAGGTGACGGGTCCGTGCCAAGGTAGTGGGGCACCCAGCACCTGGCACCCCATGGAGCTCGCAAAAGTAGCCTGCAACACCTGCAGACAGGAAGGGCTTCGAAGAGGAAGGGGGACATGCGAGGTGGAGTCCCAAGAGAGGAGGCGGAGGGGGCAGAGGGATCTGGGCACAGGTGTGACCACGTGATGAGGAGGGGCATGGACTTTAGGGGCACGGACTCATGCTTTCCTGAGTGGAGCGGGGTCACCGGGGAAGAAGGGGGCCTGGAAGTCCAGCAGGGCCCCTCTCAGGGGCCTCCCCAGGCCTGGCTCTGTTCTACACAGCCCGGCTAGCTCAGGCGGGCCTGGGACTTGGAACCCCAGGGATCAGGGGGCAATGCCCCCGCCCCCCGCCCTCTACACACCAAGAAGTGAGCCTCCCCGGCTCCAGGAGTGAGTCCAGCTAAGGCCACTCACAGGCCCATCCCACAACCCAGCGACCCGGCAAGCAAGCCAGGCCCTCGTGCAAAGCGCAGACCAGAGGGGCCCACGCACAGGAGCGTGTGCATCCAGGCTGGGGCCACAGGCAGGAGGGTGCAGGCCCGGAGACGGGCACAGGCACCCCCAGGCGCACATGCACACCCCCCCACGTGCTCACACACGCCCTGGACAAGGGTGGCCGAGGCCTCTGTGGATTGGGCTCCGAGGCACCTGCTCACGTGGCGTGCAGACATGGCACCTGCCAAGTCCAGGTGGCGCGTCCCCGGGGCCCACATTCCAGCGAGGAGGGACCCTGGGCTTGTAGAGATCTTGACTGCTCCTCGCACGCACGTGACCCTTGGGAGCCGAGGTGTCTGCAGAGGAGGAGACGGGTCGACGTCCCAGAGCTGGCGAGTGGCAGCCCACACGCAGAGGTTGGGATGGTCACTGCTTCCCTGCAGTGACCGCTGCTCTCTGCCCAGGACGGCAGCCCGGGAGATGCCTCCCCTAGGGAAGCTCGGGCCTGCTCCCAGCTCAGCTGCGGCCCAGGCAAGCCACTCTGTCCACGCCTTCCACGGCTGCCCATCACACACAAGGTGGTCTGGAGTCTCCATAGGACAGTGGCCTCGTGAGGGACAGGGTGGGCACTGTGTGCAAGACCTCGACCCTTAGGTGTCAGAGGCAGGAGGGCAGTGGCTCTTAGTCCAGAGCCCAGCCACCAACCTCCAACAAGCCCTGCTGACCCTGGTCCTGCTGGACACCGTGCTAGGCCTGGACTTGCAGGTTGCCTCCCAGGTTACCTGGACGGATGCCACCAGGCTTGATGAGGCCTGGGAGGACCAGGCTCCCCAGGGGCCAGGCAAGGGCGGGCCAGCACAGGGGCTCAGGCACAGGTGCTCACCCGGGCAGGCTGGAGACCCCTGCCCTACCCAGCCCTGCTGCTGTGCAGGCCTGAGCCAGCCAGGGAACAAAGGAGGGACCAAGGGAGCCCAGCTCGAGAGCCGTCCACCGCAGGGCCAGTCACCTCTTCCTGCACAGGAGTCCAGATGCGCTCGCCCCCTCGGCAATGCATTCTTTCCCCAGGCTGTTTGGGCTGGGGGGGGGGGGGGCTGCGGGGGTGGCCCCCAACCGCTCAGTCTCTTCTGGGGCTTCTGGATGCATCAGATCCTGGGGAGCCTTATGAGACCGGTTCCTGGGTCCCTTCCTGATCACACAAATCATAATCTGGGAGCTGGAGGCCCAGAATCTGTATTTTTTAAAAATCTCGAGACTCAAATGAGTCAGCAGCACTGAGAACCAGGCCTGGGGCCCTGGCTACTACTGTTGTTTTCCTGTCGATCCCCCACCCCCACCCCCACAGGGGTATGCTGTGCTTTTTAATCCCATACACCCAAGGTTCCCAGAAGGTGTTGTTTGATGGTGATACAGGGGGCTGGTCAGGGTGTGGGCTCACACCGAGGAACAGTAGATCCCCATTAGCCTGCTGTGTGACTTTGTGCAAGTTACCGCTCTCTCTGGGCCTTGGTTCCAATGATCTCTAAAGGCTGACACATAGTGAGCTGCCTTGGTTCCCAGTGTCTGCCCCAACACCCATGAGGTGATCTTATTCCCAGACTGAGAAGGAATGGTACTGACCTTCCAAGCATCCCTGACATTCCCTGCTGGCCCTCTACAAAATGCCCAAGCCCTCCCAGGACCCCAGTGGAACCTCCTGGACATAGAGGGTGTGCATCCACACAGAGGGGGAGGGCCTTGGCCTGCCTGGGGGGCTCCTGACCTCCAGCCTGAGCTGGAGGCTGAGCTGGAGGGAGGTGAGGACCTGGGGCCCCGCCCAGCCTCTGTCCACTACTGCGGGCCAGGAGCAGGTGCAGGCTCCGCTTCTTAGAGTCCCTGCAAGGCGGGCTGAGCTCATTTACTGGAAAGGGAGATGGGGGGCTCTCTTGTCACCCGGGCCTGCTGGGGGGGCAGCAAGTGCGTCAGCAGCCCCGCTCAGGCCTGCCTCCGGAAACGCCGCCCAGGGCTCAGTCACGAACCCCGCCAGGCTGGGGGGGCAGCCAGGGCACGGAGGGAGGTCAGGTGACCTGCGAGGAAGCTCTGGCTGGGGGCCTGGAGGCAGCGGAGGGGTGCAGAGTGAGGTCAACTTCCCCCTTCCTGGGCTTGCCACCCCAGCCTGCTGCCCTGCTGGATGCCCCTCCAGCTATCCAGCTGTCCCTCGGCTGCCCCTAGGCCCTGGGGCTCTGCTGGGGTCCCCTGAGGCCTGAATTCCCATCAGTGCAGCTTGAAGGGGGCTCTGTGTCGGGGTCCCAGGTGGGGTGCAGCCCCCGGGGCGGTGGGGAGCCCGGCTCCCCAGCCCTCCCGCACTTCTCGCTGCAGCTATTTAAAGCCAGCGGTGGCCGTGGGAAACTTCTTCAGATGTGTGGTTTCGTCTTCAGTGCAGGACAGCGTCTGTGAGCCGAGTCTGGTGACTCATTCAGAGTGAGAAAAGCCTTTTTGTTGTTTGACGCTCGCTCCAGGCGCTGTGGCCTGAGAACACAGCTGGGCGGGACCTTCCCTCTCTGGGACTCCTGGAAGGACTTGGGAGCGCCCATTGCCACCCAGGGAGCCCGGGGCGGAGCCATCCTGCTCGGGCTGGGGCTCCCAGCGGGGAGGAACCCATCTTCCACACTTGTCCTAGCACTGCTCCCTCTAGGACCTCCATCTCCCCTGAATGACTATCTCTGACCCTCAGTCTCTTCATCTGGGAAGCGGGGCATTGAGGGTAGCAAGTTTGCGGTGGAGCAACTGAACCCATGTGGTACCAGAGCCTGTGCCACCAGTCACGGTGCCAGCCCGTCCCTGGAGCTTGGCAATGGTGGCTGGGCTCTGAGAGCTGGCAAGCGCAGCCCCTGGGCACAGCGTCTTCGCAAGCGCTGTCCCTTCTGTCGGCAGCACCACCCCTCCCCATCGCCTGCCTGTGTCCACCCCAAGCCTCAGACCCCAGCCTGGTGGCTTCCTCCTAAAAGCATCCAGAACTGGCTGTGTGGGGTGCATAGAGAGGTGCCAGGGGCTGAGGTCACCTGGCACCTCTCTATGTTTACCGCAAGGGAGCCAGATCTCGCTTTTCTACCACGTCCCCACCTGGCCCCTCGTCACTAAGCTCCAGGGAAAGCACACAGTAGGACCCCAAGGTCTGTGAGCTGGACAAGCACCACCAGTAGCCAGAGGCAAGGGGAAACACGGAGAAGCAGGTCCCAGCAACGTTTTCTAGAATGCCACAACCCTGCATCACTTTGGTCACTTCTGGGGAAAGCAGGCCCGTGGCTCCGATGTCCAGTAAGCGTTTGGGAGTGACAGGAGTGTCCCAGAGGGGCTGTGCAGAGGACCCCCCTCCAGGACTGCAGGTACCCCCTCTGAACTCAGGGGCTCTGGGCTGTTTTCATGGCCTGGAATACCGAGAAGGCAGGAGAGAGGGGCCCCAGGCCCTGGCGCTCCCTGCCACCCTGGGATGGGCTGAGGTCCCCCGAGAAAGGAGTGCTCAGCTCTGCTCTTGGGGTCAAGAGGTCACCAGGGCCAGGGCAGGATGGCGCTCATCACAGGGTGGCAGGGGTCAGGGAAGAGAGGACTCACAGTCTTGGTCCCTTGAATGGTGACTTGGGAGGGAGGTGGGCTGCCCTGGTCAAGGGAGCAAGTAGCCTGTCTGACGCTGGGAACAGCTGTGCCAGCGAGGGACGCTTTCTGCCCACACGTGACCTGCAGCTGCTGCCATGCCAAAGGCTCAGTGCAGTGGCTGGTGGGTGCCACCACACGCCCAGGCCACGGCGCACAGATGGCTGAGGAGGAGCCAGGCCAGGGGCCAGCCCAGGCGGGAGCGGTGCAGAGGCCGCAGCAGCCGGGCCAGCCGGAGAGGCAGCTGGCCCTGCGGGCAGCATTCCCTTGAGAGCAAATCCTCCAAGACCCTGGGACGTGCGGGTCTTTGGCCCCCGCCACCTGCCCTTGCGGCCCGACCCTTCCTGGGGCGGCACTGGAGGCCGGGTGAGGGGCAGCATGGGCCAGAGGGGGCGCAGAAGCCTTCACATGAGGGGCACACCAGGCAGAAGGGTGAGGACGTCAGCAGAGGGTCCTGGGCCCCGTACAGGCCCTGGGCAGCTGGAGCGTGGGGCCGTCCTGGACATGGCTGTCCCTCTGGCCTCTTCCTCCCTCCAGGTCCCAACCCTCCCGCAAGTGTGATCAGTGGCATCCCAGGTCCACAGACAGGGACACGGAGTCCCGGGAAGGCTGATGATCTAGGAGGGAATTAGGAGGCTGGCCCGAGTCTGACTGCAGGTCTGTCCCCCTATGAGTCCTGGCAGTGAGCCGCAGAGAGAGACGGCACATGGCGGACGGAGACGGTGACCCCTCCTCTCGGTCCTCGGTTTCCTCACCTGTGACACCATCACTTAGCCCGCACCATTCCCCAGAACTATCCTAGCTTAGCGGGCCCTCTCCCATAAGAGGGGACAGCAGGTGGCCAGGACAGGCTGCTCCTCTCAGACTGTTGAGATTGTGTTGCCCACCCTACCCTGCCCCGCTGGAGGCCCGAGAAGCAGAGATGCCAGGTGACTCAGCCAAGGTCATGCAGTGACGTGGCGGAGGGTGGAGAGGGGATCTTCGCTGGTGAGGGACTTGGGGCCTGGGGACTTGAGCCCTGTGGGGATGGGTAAAAGTCTGGGCCGTGGACCTGCCCTCTCTCCCAGCGCATCTTCTTGCCAAAATAGACACAGGAAGAGCCATCTTTACCAAAGCCACAGCTACCGGTCTCAAAGCAAAAAGCCACAAATTCAAGGCCCAGCCTGGCCTCAGAATCCTGGGTGACTCTCATCATATGGAGGGGCCGGCCGAGGCCTGGTGAGGACTTGGCCAGGGCCTCCAGGGAGGCTGTGGCAGAGCAGGGCACAGAACCCAGGCACCCTGACTCCTGTTGCCCTCCCTGGGTCCTCATCCCAGACCACCCCACCAAGGTATATGTATCAAGGGCCCCAGGAACCAGCCCTGGTGGGCCTGTGACTGTGGCATCTGCCAGCTGCACCTGCTTCCTGCTTCAGCCCAACCTGGGCCTCTGGTCCAGACTTGCCAGTCCCAGGGACAAGGGCACTATCCACTGCCACCCACACAGCTTCCAGAGAGCCCTGGAGAGGCTGCCCTGGCTGCAGCCCCAGCCAGAGCTGGGCATCATGTTCTCTGAGGCCTTGGAAGGACCAACGTGGCCCTGTATCAGCTCTCAGCCCCAAGAGGGACCATCTGTAGCTCGTCCCCGACACTTTGCAGTTGGCAGAGCAGAGATGTCTCCTCAGAGCTCTCCCTGCATCCTCCCTCTGGCCCAGAGGGTGACAGGCAAGCAGCCAGAAGCACCTGCTCTGCTAAGAGGTGAAACCACACTTGCCCTCGTTTTCTCCAGGAGGCTGGTCCTGTGGGGCAGAAACACTTCGAGAAGCCTCCTGGGCCTCGGGAGGAGGTCTGGAAGGATGCGGAGCCAGGGGGAGCAGAGATCAGCAAGGACGAGGGCCCCCCAGGCCACATGGTGAGTTTAGGCAACACTGGGGGTGGAGGGCTCTCCCATCTCCACGATGAGGAGGCTGAGCAGGCTGGAGGCCCAGCTGGGCCGTGACCCCAGGTTGGTTGGTCTGTGAAGGCCAGTCTGGGAGAGTCTGCAGCTTGGAAACCGCACGCCAGGAGAGGAAACCCCGGGGCCCAACGCCCCCTCCCCACCCCACTGACCACCCCTTGCCTTCTGCATATGACAGAATGTCTGACCCGTGGCCCTGGCCGATTCTAGTCCAGCCCAGACAAAAAACAATTTCCCCTGTGGTTTGGAATGAGCCATCACCTCAGTTCCTGTGCCCCATGAGGCGGGAGAGCCAGATGGGGCCAGAAAGGAGTTGGCCCTGCCAACAATTGGGGGACCCTGGCTTGAGAGTCTGTCCACTGGGGGTCCAGGCCTGACTAGGACATGGACTGGCTGTGTGGCTTCCGGAAAATTCCTCTTCTCTCTCATTCCCTGGAATGAATGGTACCAAAGGACACTTCCTATCCTACTGGGGTTTTAAGTGCTGCGGGACCACAAGGGGTACCAGAGAGGCTGAGGCAGGGGGTGTTAGGGAAGGACTGGAGCTTTGAACCAGACAGGTCTAAGGTCAAATTCCAGCTCTGCCACTTTCTTGCTGTGTGGCCTTGAGCAAGTGACTTTACCTCTCTGAGCCTCCATCTCTTCATCGATAATACTAAAAATCACATGATTTGGTCCCTTCCTTTCTGCCAGGCGGTGTTCGGGGTGAACCCTCTCAGACCCTGCCCCTCTGGGGTAGAGGCTTGTAGGATCCCTGTGGGGGATGAGGGAATGAGCCCTGGAGTGGCTCCTACATGGTGCTCTGGACTCCGGGGTCTTTAGTGCCTGCTGTACACAGCAACCACCCTGGAGGTTAAATGAGATAATTTGAGAAAATTTCCTTGCTTACTGCACTCAGCACATGGATGTTATTATCTTATTATTATTGTTATTCATTTTCTTCCAGATGATGCTCCCTGCTTCCCGTGGGGGGGCGGGTGCTGCTGCTCCATCGGGCACATGTGGCTGTGCCCTCTGCAAGGGCTGGTGTTGGGCTGAGCCCCCACCCTGCAGAGCTGGGGCAGAGGCCATGTCCTAGGGCCACAGGGTGCAGCACCCAGGACCCAGCCCCCTCTCACACCACTCTGTCTTTTTCCCTGTGCCGGCCGCTCCTGCGCTGGGGGCTGCGGGACAGGCTCCCTGTTTGCCACACCCTGAGGTGGGCTTTTTCCTTGGGTGGAGAAGCTGGTCACCTCCACAGCATTCTCTGGGGTGTCTTTTGCTGGCACCAACAGGTGCCCCAGATCCACCAGAGGAGCCATCTTTTTGGATCAGGTCTATGCAGAGGCTCCTGAGAAGTCCCCTGGGAGGCGGAGCAGCTGGGACACCTCAGCAAGAGAGAGGAGTACCCAGGGGACAAAGTGGACCAAGGGCCAGGGCGGGGCACCTGGACTGTCAGGATGGGGGAGCCACCGGGGGGCCTGTTGGGGCTCCAGGCTCTGTGAAGCTTTAAAGGTGGGCAGAGAAACCAAAGTTTGGTCCCCTCACTTCTTGCCGGGGGCCCCTCCTCCCAGCTGGCTTGTTCATTCCTCCATTGGTTTGTTCAGTGAGCATTTATGGAGCACCTGCTGGGTACCTGGTGCTGCCAGGCACCTGGGGACACCTGTTCGACAGCCCCCAGAATGCTGCCTGTCGCCTTCTGGGCCCCACCCACGGCTGACCTGCTCCCCCCCACCCCGTGCTCCTGATCCGTCCCCATCAGCCCCCCGCCGGGGCGAGCTGGGGCAGACCCCAGGGCGTGGTCTTCAGCTGTGAAGTGGCTTTGGTTTTTCGGTTGAGAATCCCACCCACAAGAGCCGCCACCAGGAGGAAGGTGACGTCCAGAGTCTGTGTTTCCTGGACACACCACAGGGAGGTGGGGGCTTCTTCAGGCCTGGCCTCCGTCCCGACTCTACTCACTGACTGTTCTCAGGTACCTCTCATGACCTGGGGACAGCTCTGCCCCCCTGGGATCCCCGGGAAGAAAAATGCCCTCAGAGCAGAGGTCCCCAAGACCTCCAGAGCACACAACTGGCCAAACACTCCCCGTGCTCACCCATCGAATTCTTAGAAACCATTCTGTGACAGGTGCTATGATTCTTACTGTCCAGGTAGGGAAGGTAAAGCTCAGAGATGTCAAGTGATGCCCCCATAGCCACACAGCCAGGAACTCAGATCTGCCCCCCTTGTCTGGGTCTCTAGATCACAAAGCCTCATCCTCCCAGAACACACTCGACCCTCCCCCATGCCTCAGGGAACTTGGAGACCACAGGACCTGGCTGGGAGCAGGGAGGACGACCTGTCACTTACACCCCTGTGGGTACTCAGGAAATGCCCGTCGGCAAATGGACCTCTTCATCAAAACAAAATGGTAACGCATAAAATAAGACTTGGATGAGATGCACCCAGGTGCTAATATTCTAGTGAAGGAGACAAGGAATGAATTTCCTTTTTCTTTTCTTTTCTTTTTTTGGTACTAGGGATTGAACTCGGGGGAACTCGACCACTGAGCCACATCCCCAGCCCTATTTTGTGTGTTATGTAGAGACAGGGTCTCACTGAGTTGCTTAGCGCCTCGCTCCTTTTTCTTTTCTGTGCTTATCTATATTTTCTGCTTGGAGCTCAGAGGTCTGGGGAGGGGTGGTCTGGGGTGGCTGCGGTTGGCAGCGCAGGCTCCTGGTAGAGGTGGCCATTCAGGGGACAGGAAACAGTGGCCCTGGATGCCTTCCCAGGTCCAGGATCAGGGTCAGAGGACACCACTCTCAGCATCTTAGTGTGCAGTAAACTGGAAGGGGGGGACAGTGGCTTTGGGGACAAGTGGTTAAGGATGAGGATGGTGAGGGATCAAGTGGGCCAGGGGGACCCAGCTGCACGGTTAACCTGGAGTATTCCCTGGGGCAAATCAGTGCTCCTCTGAGCCTCAGTTTCCCCCTCTGAAAAATGGGGCACTGGCGGGCTCTTAGGATTCAATGAGACCCGTATGCAGAACAGCCCGGCAGTCCCCAGCAGGCCTACGCGCCTGGACGATACCAGCTCTTGATGGCCATTCTTTCCGTCCAGTCCCTGGTGGTCTTCGGGGACTCAGACCTAAGCCTCCTGCAGTCAGGTGCAGAGACCGAAGTCTCCGGAGCGAGTGAGGACGATGGCACCCTCCCCCGCCACACCCAGCTGCCACTCCCAGGCTCACTGTGCCCGTGCGGAAGGCGTGGGATTGCGTTGGTCCAAGAGACCTGAGGTTGCGTCAGTGCCCGTGTGCGGTTCTCATACCTCCCGGGACGGGGGCCTCCTCTCTCCATCTTCCTGCAACTCGCCTGGCTGAGTGGGGACGGGCAGAAGCAGGAGGAGCAGCAAAGTTCTCCCTCTCACTCTCCATCTGAGTCAGCGCCCCGACATCAGGAGGTGACTCAAAGGAGACAGAGCCCTGGGCCACACTCCACCCATGGTGGCAAGGGAGCCTCGCCCCAGGGCCAGCTTTCCCAGGGTCTCCCTGCCCAGCAGAGCCTCTTCAGACTCCCAGAAAAAGGAGGCCAGGGGCTGGAAGAACGGAGGAGGGGAAAAGAGAAGGGGAGGGGCTGGGTGCCAGCCATGGCCCCAGGTGCCTGGCCGGGACCCAGCGGGAAATCAGAGAGTCCAGGAGGTCCTTTGGCTGGTCAGATGGAGCCTGAGGTCTCCCCACCATGGCCCGAGCCGTCAGCTCGGGTGCAGAGCCGCCAGGGACGGGTGGCTGCTCAGTTCCTCGCTGTCCAGCGATCACATGCGAGCGCCGCTCTGTGCCAAGCGCGGGGCTGGCTCTGGGGCTCGAGATGAATCAGGCCTGCTCCCTGGGGACTCCTGGCCTGCCGGAGGAGACAGACACAGAGACAAATAATTAAAGACATGAAGGAAGACTTTGAGATAAAAATACACCATGTGGATGAACAGGGAGGCCACTGAGATGATCAACTGGGTGCTCACAGCTGAGCAGTGCAGATGAAGCCGTGGGACCCCAAGGGACACTGGAGACCCTGTCCCTGAGGGTGCTGCCTACCCTGTGGACCACCACCGCTCTAAAATAGCAACAGGGGCGGAGGCCCCTCCAAGATGCAGGAAGGGGTTCCAGAGGCAGCCATTCAAACAATGCCCCATCTGGACCTTGACCCGTGGTCAACTTTGTCACAACCTTCAGGGAGCTTCTCCTCGGAGCTTCTGTTTCCTCATCTGCCAAATGGGTGTTTGAATCAGAAGATGACCATAGTTAATACCTGCTGGTGTTTGCGGGGTGTGTTATACCCAAATCTCTGCACACCTCGCCTGGCTGCCTTTCCATCTGCCCTGGGAGGTAAGCACTATTAATAGAAGAAACCTCTCATGCGATGCGGGGAACCAGTGGTTGGTAAATAGAAAAAAAATATTTAAAGCAGGAAGTCTTCTGCGACATAAAATAGGCATTTTATTGAACGTAAGCAGAGCTTATTGAATGTTATTGGGAAGTAGTGCATGTACTTTTATTAAATGATTTCTGGGCACAGGCCCGAGCCATCTTTGTGACCAAGGCCTCCAGCGGAAGTGCTGTCTTGTTTTTCTTGCATTAAACAAACCAAAGCAGCAGCATGTATGGTTTCCGCAGGGTGAGTGAGACCTTAGAGAAGCTCGGGGGATGACCTGAGTTCCAGCTACCCCGCAGATTTTCAAGAAATCTCCCTAGTTTCAGCCTACACCCAACTCAGCATGAATTTCAGCTGAGTTTGATTGATTTGTTTGATTTCTGGTTTTGTTTTTTCAGGACTGGGGCTGGAACCGAGGGCCTTGTGCCCGCAGGCCAGTGCTCGGCCACTGGGCTAATTCCCAGCACTGGAGGGTAACTACACTGGTCGCCCTTATCCATAGTGGGGCGCCCCCAAGCGACACCCAAAACCTCTGAGAACACCTAACCCAATGGACACCACGTGTTTCCCCATAGGCCCCGCGGCCTCGCCACAAGCAACCCATGTGTCCTCCGTGCCTCCTGCCCCAGCCTCCGCATCACTGCCTTCCCACCTCAGGGACATTATTAAGTAAAGGAAGAGTTCCTTGGACGCAAGCACTGTGGTACTGAGGGGGCCACCAAGCGACCATGCGGACCCAGTCTGGAGACAGTGGACAAAGGGATGATTTACGTCCTAGGCAGGATGGAGCAGCACTGTGAGATTTAAAAACTGTCCCCAGGAAGGTGTGCTATGGAAAACTGACCAATTGTTTCTGGAATTTTCCATTTAATACTTTCAGACCACAGTTTACCCAGAGTAACTGAAACCATTTAAAGTGAAATGACAGACGAGGAAGGATGGCTGGCTGTTTTCTCTGGCCCCTCAGGGTGTCTCATTCATATCTGATTCTGAAGCTTTTTTCTTTTTTTCGACATCTCACCTTTTCTCTAGGACCTTCCTAAGGTCCTATCTCAGTTTTCAGAGACATGAGGACCCTGTCCTGGTCTCACTCTCGTCTCCGGTTCAGCAATGACCAATGGCGGCCCAGGCCTGCGGGAGCAGGGCAGCTCTTCCCCACCCGCCTTCCACAGGAAAGGAGCCTGTCGGCTCATCCAGGGAGCTGCTGAATAGAGGTCTCGTAACAGCACTCTTCTATTTCATCCCCATTTCACAGATAAGGAGACCGAGGTACATGACGTCACTTCCCCGAAGCCCCCTACTCTTGGCAGAGCTAGAATAGAACCCAGGCCCCAGTGGCCCCTGCTCTCTGCTGCCCCCTGTCTTCACACCTTG
This sequence comes from Geosciurus inauris, assembly GCA_004024805.1. Taxonomy (NCBI): domain Eukaryota; kingdom Metazoa; phylum Chordata; class Mammalia; order Rodentia; family Sciuridae; genus Geosciurus; species Geosciurus inauris. The sequence goes on from PVHX01002066.1 coordinate 122,029, forward strand.
GGGCCTCTGAGCCTTCTGGCTTCCCTGCTGGAAGGACCGAAGATTCCAGAGAGTTTAAACATGGTCAGCACCACACCTGGGTCAGGAGGAGATGACAACCACTGTGCTCCCAGGTCAGTGTTCCCCAGCGCAGGCCTGGCACTCTGCAGGTGCTTCTGAGCCTGATGTAGCTAGACAGGAGCAATCTGTCCTTTATGTCCCCACAAGCATCCCCAGCACCTGCTCCAGGGCAGGCACAGGCTGGTTCTGGGATGTGATGAGGAGGAAGGCAGACACAATCCCTGTCCTCACCGTGCTGGGGTTCTGGTGGGATCATCCCAAGCCCACACTTCCAAGCTTCCTCTGGCTCACACTTCCTCTGACCGGTGCCAGGGGCGTTAGCACGTGCAGGATTTGGGAGTCAGAAGCCTCTGAATTCTGGTTCCAGTTCTGCCACTAACACTGAGTGTGACCCTGGCCCAACGGAGGCCTTGTTCCAGGCCCTTGGGAGAGAGACCCCTGCAGGGCTGAGACAGGGACACGGGCAGGGAGGGGCTCGGCTGTGGACGGGGGACCAGGCAGGTAGCTGTGAGCAGCTTCCGACCGTTGGTGTCTGTGGAGAGGGACGTGGTAAGCGAGGGAAATGAAAAGAGGCCAGACGCCATGCAGGCCTCTGCACGCAAGGCCGCCTCAGCCACCAGCCGCCCTCCCGGGCTCAGAAAGGGGAAGGCAGCCCAGACCGGGAAGTGGTCGGCTTCTGATGACCACCTCATGGCGACCGCGCCAGCCCGAGCAGGAAGTGGTCGGCCCCTTCCCACCCCAGCAAGCCAGGCCCCGCCTGAGCTCACACTTGGGAAACTGCTGGCCCGAAAGTCCCTGCTCTCAGGTCCGTTTGGGAGCAACATTTTATTCTTAGAAACCCAGCCCCGGCCAGGCCCCTGACTTTGTGGCTGGGGGGCTGCAGACCCTCATCCCGGCTCTGCCATTTCCTGACCCTGAAATCTTAGCCCAGTGCTTCTCCGTCTAGACCTGTTCCCCCCTTTAAAGGGTGACAGTCCCCCACCTGCCACCTCAGAGGACAGTGAAGACAGACAGTCCTGAAAAGGTCAGAGCTGGAAAGTCCCTAAGGGCCTCTGATGAGGAGGATGCAGGTGGACAGGGTAGGAGACGGCCCAGGTCCCTGCCAGGCAGCAGGGCCATCTGAGGTGGGGAGGAGCTCTAGAGTGGGGACAGGACTTACCTCACTCAGCTCCTTCCCAGCCGCGGGAAGTTAGTCAAGTCAACCAGCCTCTGGTGCCTGTTCCTATGATGAGAAAGTAGGCCTTGTCTCCCAGGTCCCTGAGGAACCCGCCTGAAATGTGTGTAGAGAGGCTGTGCAAACTGTGATGTGCTGTGCACACAAAGGGCCACTCCATGGAGCTGGACTGGAACCCAGATCTCCTGGGTTTGTGTGCTTTGCCACCTTTTGAGAGGTTCAAAATGATACCCTGGAAAATCCAGAGGGAACCACTACCCTATCCCCTGCCTCAGGACTTAGATGATGGCTGGGGTTGGAGGAGACCAGGCTCACCCGGAGGGAAGAGGGTCAGGTTAGGGCTCCTGAACTGAGTCCCAGAGTCCTAGCAATCCCACCATCACCACCATGAGCACGGCCACCACCACCCAACACCTCCTCCATCACCATTCACCACCGTCACCACCATCACCGTCACCACCACTGTGAGCATCACCCCCAGCACCAGCTCCACCAGCAGCAGCTGCATGGGGCCTGCCTCACAGGCTGGGCCAGCCACCTCACTCCCATCGTAACCCCACGCACCTCTGCCCTTGCTGGTGAGAGTTGGGACGCTCCAGTGAGGCCCCCAGACCTTGTGGGCGATCCCCAGGGTGGCTGAAAACCAACCTCAGTGCTCTGAGATGGCTGGGGACATTCAGAAATAAAAATGTCAATTGCAAAGTGAACTCAACTGACCCGACCCTCATATAAGACCCCTGGGAGGGAGGATAGGGAGCTTTCATTCACGTAAAATTGGAGGAGCGTACATATTGCCCCTTCCATCTTTCCACGAATCTTTAGTATTGTTATTTTAGCTGACAGCTGTCCAGCACTGACTGGGCACTGTTCTAAGCACTTCAGATACATGAACTAACTCAGCCCTGCAGGAAGCCTGTGAGGTAGGTCATGGTATTATCCCTATTTTACAGATGGGGAAACAAAGGCACAGAAGAAGTAAAAGGACCTGTCCCAGGTCAGACACCCAGCAAATGGTAAGGCCAAGGTTTGAACCCAGGCATCCCAGACCACAGTGCAAGTTCCTAACCTCTATACTACACTGTCCCAGTGGAGAAACATGGGCCACGCCAAAGAAAATCCCAGGGACTGTAATGGGCCATATGATTTGCATGCTGAGTCCTCAGGTCCCACCACTAGGCCCGGTACACAGTGGGGACTCATTGTTGTCTGCATAAGTGAAATTAACATTGGCCTTCAAGCACTTCCCCTAGCTCCTGCTCCTTCCCCTACCAACCACACAGGAGGGCCACTGAAACTGTGGTGCTACTGCCAACCAGCAGAGAGCAGCATGGATGACAGGGTTAGACCTTCCTCCAACAGCCAGGAAGAAGGAATTAGGAGGAAAAGGAGGCAATACTTTGTGGCAGGCATGGACACACCAATCAACTCAAAACTTAAGACAAATACTGATGGGACGCCATGGCTGATGCTCTCTATTCATGGCTGATGCTCTCTATTCATTGGCTAAGGTAACTGAGATCCAGAGAGGAGAATGTTCTTGCCCAAGATCACAGCAAGTCCAAATCTCCTGGGCTCTTTCTCTGCTGAAATGCGAGAAATGACTGACAGATTGGGAGACAGACCAGGCCTCCTCCAGTCTGCAGAACAGCCAGTGCCAGCAGTTACCAGCCAGGGGCAACCCCGCCCCCCTCTCTGCACATAGCCAGGCTGCCCCCTGGTGGCCATGACTGGCAGCATCCAGAACCAGTCATGAGTTTGCCCATCCTCAGCCATAAGATGCCTACTTTATTGGCCTAGGCTGTTTGGAGGACATGGACCAAGAGCACCAGGTTCCAGTCCCTCCAGGGTCTTACAGTCCAACAGAGGAGGCCAGGTGGACCCAAGGACAGAGCACAGACTTGTCCACCTGAATCCCAGCAGCTACAGTCAAGCACTGTGGATGCTTCGTCTGTCCAGGCTACACCATCCTGTGGGGTAATGACTTGGGTTCCCCACTTACAGCTGTTCAGCTGAACCAACTGAAGCTTCAAGAGGGGGTGTGACATTGCCACTGAGCCCACACTGGCCCATTTCAAGTCAAGGGCTTGGTCTGCCCTCAGTGCCACACCCACCGCCACTAAGTGGGTGCAGCTGGCTTAGACTAGAGTGGCCCCGGCAGGCTCCTGGGAGCTCTGCCACCTTAGAGACAGGACCCATCTCCTTCTGGTCACTCCACTCATTAACGACAAGCACTGAAAATTCCATTCTCAAAGCACATGGCTGCGGTTTAAGTGCGTGTGTGGTTTATTCACTCATTCACTTAACAAACATTCACTGAGCGTCACCTACGCTCCAATGGGCTGGGCCCCAGGTCACAACAGTGAGCGAGACAGACAAAAACTCCTGCTCTCATGAAGCTTATGTTCTGGAAAAATAAGCAAGGCAATGAGAAAAATAAATAAAATATACAGTGCGCCAGGTGGTGACAGCTTCTGGACAGAGCGAAGTAGAGAGGAAGGGTGGAGCCTTTGGGGAAGGGGGTGGAGCTAAACTGTGGTCACAAAGGTTCCCCTGAGTTGGCATGAGAAGAGAAAGCTGAAGCAGGACTGAGTCATGCGGTGCCTGGGGAGCGCATTCCAGGCAGAGGGGACAGGGTGCCAAGGCCCGAGGCCACTGCCTCAGGGTTCGTCTCAACGAACCTGTTGTTGTAAGCCGCACTGTTAGTGTTTTGTTACTGTGACCAAAAGACCCAACGAGAACAACTTAGCAGAGGAAAAGTTTATTTGAGCTCATCGTTTCAGAGACTTGGTCCTTGGCTGTCGGACTCCACTGCTCTGGGCCAAGGTGAGGCAGAGCATCCTGGCGGAAGGGCGTGGGGGAGGAGTTCCAGGAAGCAGAGAGGGAAGGCGGGAGCGGCTGCCGGAAGAGGCACCCTTCTAGGCCACACCCCCAGTGGCCCACCTCCTCCCGCCACGCCCACCTGCCTCCTTTCACCCGATGGACCCATTAGGGTCCAGCTGTCATCACTGGATGCTTTGACCGCTGGATATCCCTGCGCGAACCCAGGGTTGGGGCAGACACCTCGGATCCAAACCCTAACAAGCACCATGGTTTCCACTTCACAGATCCCCAGCTCAGGGATGCTTTTCTAAGTCTGGTAGGGAAGAGGCAGGGCAGATGGAGAACCTGAAGCCTCGGAAGGTCATGCTCAAGGTCACATCGTCAATGGCAGTTGGGATTCAAACTCTGGTCTCCTGCCTCCTGTACCAGGGCAGTTTAGAGTAGTTTAAGATTATCTAGTTTTGCCGGGTGTTCTCTATGGCACTCCTAGAGATCAGGGGTGCTGCAAAACTGAGAAGGGCTGGTCCATCAAGGATAGGAACCAAACCTAGCCCAGACGCATGCAGAGCTCTTTGGTGGCCATGTTGAGCCGACCCAGTGTCCCCCATTAGAGTGAAGGGGCTCACCTACTCAGAGAGGGTTGTGCCTTATGCACACTGGAGGGGGGAAATGACCAAGGAATACCAATGAGTGATCTCAGGCAGACCAGCCACTGCCCAGGAACCAGAGGTCAGCCTGTGGCCGAGGTCAGCAGCCAGCCTGGGTCTGAGGTTTGTGGTTGGACCAGGGGTCAGTTGGAATCAAAAGTCAAATCTGTAGCTAGATCGAGAGTCAGTACATGGTTTCATTCAGGAATCAGGTTGTGAAACAAGGGACAGCAGCCCATGCTCCAGTCAGGACTTCATCTGTCACCAGGGTCATAGATCAGGTGGGCCAAGGTCAGGGCTACTCCTGGCCAGGGGAAGGGTATGTGTCTGTGGAATGAAGTCTGCCAGCTGAGCTGCATCAGGCCAAGGTCCGACTGCCACGCCAGGTGGGGACCAACCATCACGTGCTCTGACCACTGAGACCCCAGCTGTCAAGCAGGGTGCTAGACAGAAGGGATGGGTCAGTCCCCTCCGCCCCCCTTGCCAACCTTAACAAGTCACGGCAACCAGCCCCCAAGCCTCCCCACCGTTCCAGCTGCGTGGGAACTCAGCTGGCCTAACACCCACACAGCCCCATTTAACGTACAGAGAAACTGAGTCCGGAGAGGGGCCGACCGCCTGATGTTCCACAGACGGGAGTGCAGCAAGCACCAGCACCCCACAGTCCTGACAGCCCTGGGTGTCCTCCACCTGAGGCCAGACCTGGGGTCGCTGCTAGTCAGCTGTCACTGAGGGGGAGATCTGTGGGGGTAGAGGCTGTGGGTGGAGGCAGCTGGGCCCAGAGGAGCATGCAGAGCCCTCAGCTAGGAATTTGTGCCCATGAATTCTCGTCATTATGGACAGACTTCATTCACGGCTGGAGAGACGGTCTGTTCACTTGCTTGTCTGCTGGTTGGTGTATCTGATAGATGCCTTCTCAGGTGACCTCAGTGTTCTCTGTAAAGTGTGCGGTATGCCTTTCCTGGGGTGGCTGTGAGGAATAACTTATGGTCACTGGACAGTAGGAGCGTGCCAGGCTGCACAGGGGCTCTTGCCCACCATTGCCCTCAGCCCTGGCTCTGCCCTGGCGGGTACCAGCCAATCTCCTACCCCAGCACCAGGCAGCTTCCCTGGGTGGCAGATGTGGGGCCAGCCAGAGTGCCCAGGAGCCAGCCTCCCCAAGAGCAGCCTCCACAGGAGCAGCCTCCACAGCGATGGCAGGAGTAGAGGAGCAACCACTCAGGCCGCTCCCTCCGATTGGGATGACTCAGGTGTTTACACTGGCCCCTGCTTTAGGGAGGGTCTAAAGTGCCCCCCTCCCAAGGTCCGCGTGTGAAAGCTTGGTCCTCAGCTTGGTCATGTTGGGAGGGGGTGGAAACTTTGGAAGGTGGGGCTCATGGAAGGTCTTTTCATTAGGGTGTGCCTGACAAGGGGATTGTGAGCCCCCTTCCCCTCTATCTCGTTCACGTGCTGGCATGAGGTAAGCAATTTGGCTGTGCCACAGGCTCCTGCCAAGATGTGCCACCACAGACCCAAAGCAATAGGCCTCCTGATCATAAACCGAAACCTCTAAAACTGAGACAAAATAAACCTTCTGTCTTTATAAGTTGATTACCGCAGGTATTTGTTGTAGTAACAGAAAGCTGACAAGCGCATCTCTGCACATTTCCCAGCAGGCCTGAGCCCCTCACCGTCCACAGCAGCAACTTGCTGGGTGTCGCCCTCTCTGCGGGCTTCTTCGCCTTCCCCCCACAGGGGCTCCTGGAGTCACAAACAAACAACCTGCAGCCCACACCTTAGTTTGGGTGTCTGCTTTTGGATACATCATACATATATATCTCTCATGGAGTCTTCACACTGTCCCTGGGAGGCCGTGTCATGGCTGCATTCCACTGAAACCAATGTTCAGAATGCTAAAGGTCCTTGCCAAGTCATGCCACAAAGAAATAGCAGATCTGGAATCCCTCCAGAGCTGAAACTCTCCACCAACATGTTACGCGCCACCCCTTTCCCACAGAGGAACTCCCTGACGGGGGAAGCAGAGCAGGGACTTTGCAAAGGACAGGTGAATGCTTGTAGCAATGGGAGAATGACATTTCCAGTTGTCACACAGGCAGTGGCTTCTCAGCGTGCTGAGGATGCTTCACTGGGGCCGTCGGACTTGGTCTGAGTGTTGCAGGATGCATAGGAGTTGTCCAGGTGGTGGAGAAAAGAGAATGTGCACCCCAGGCAGAAGGAAGAGCATGCACAAGGCTCGGAGGCACGGAAGAGGATGTCACATTAAGAATGTCAAAATGAGGTGGGGGTGTGATGCATTCAGGGAAACAGTGGCAACCTTGGTGGCAGTGTTGGGCCTGCATGGCAGGTGGCGAGCTGGCTGCTGCCATGCTCAGGAGAAGGCATGCAAAGGCTTTAATCAAGAGCAAGTGTGGTCAGATGGGTACAATGTGGAGAAGCCATGCTCCATACGTAGGGTGTGCTCAACACAGATATGGTCTTTATTTTACTTATTCATTTATTTTTGCAGTACTGGGGATTGAACCCAGAGGCACTTTACCACTGAGCCATATCCCCATTACTTTTTATCTTATTTCATCTTATTTTTATTTTGACACAGGGTCTTGCTACGTTGCTGAGGCTGGCCTTAAACTTAACAATCCTCCTGCCTCAGCCTCCCAAGTCTCTAGAATTCCAGGCATGTACCACTGTGTTCATCTGGTTTTAATTATTAATTTTGTATTTTATCATTTGAGCATGTGTCTGTCATTAAGAAAACCTTCTCTACCCAATATGTCATGAATAGCCATTTATTTCTAAATGTTTAAATGTTGCTCTTTCGTGCTCAGGGCTTTGAATCATCTGACCTTTGTGGCATACTTGGCGTGAGGTAGGGATCTCACTTTATCTTCTGTATGTAAGAGCCAGTTGGCCCTGTACCATTGGGCTGCTCTGTAAAGGCTGCTTTCTGCTCTATGCTGAGCCCCCATTTATAAGTGGGTGTATTTACAGGCTTTCTCTCCTGCCTTTGATCACAGTCCTTTAGTTACTCCAGCTTTATAAGTCAGGATACCAAGTCCTTCTTTACCATCTTTAAAGTTGCGTTGGTGCATTAGTTTCCTGTTGCTGGTGCAACAAATCCCCACACACATAGCAATGTGAGCTCACCATTCTCTCAGAGCTATGGAGGTCGGAGTCTGAAATCAGTTTCACTGAGATGCAGGCTGTGTTCCCTCCTGGGGGCTCAGAGAACGATCCACTCCTTTGCTTTTCCCCAACTCCAGTGGCTGCCTGCATTCCTGGGCTTGTGGCCCCTTCCTCCACCTTCAAAGGACGACACTCCAATTTCTGCTTCTATCATAACATCCCCTTTTCCTCTGACGCTGACTCCTCCTGCATCCCTCCTAAGGAAACCTGAGATACCCTCTCTGTCTTGGGATCCTTAACCACATCTGCAAAGTCTCGGGTGTGGGTGGGACTCAGGATATGATCCATTCTGGGTAAGAGTCCTCTCTGTCTGTGGGCTTGTGGGAACTGGAGAACAAATCACCTGCTTCCAAAATATAACAGGGGAACAGGCACAAGCTACTAGTTCTACACACTTCTGTTCAAAAGGGAGGAAATAGAAGGGGAAAAGCAGTCACTAGTCCCAAGTCTGGACCTGGAGTCCTCCCCAAAGGCCATGCGTCCCAGCCTGTGGTGCGCTGGGAGGTGGTGAAACCTTCCAGAGGTGGGGCCTAGCGGAAGGAAGCTGGGTGGCTGGGATGGGCCTCCGAAGGGAGTGTGGAGAGCCCGGCCCCTTCCTATCTGCCCTTGCTTCCCATTGCTTATGAATAGCTTTGACCTCCCCTGTTCCTCCACCATGATGTGCTGTGCTGCCCCGGGGCCCAAAGCCACAGGCCCGAGTGACCAGGGACTGAAACCTCTGAAACCATGAGCCACAGAAATCTTCCCTCCTCTAAGTCAATTACCTCAGGTAGGTTGTCACAGTGACAGAAAGCTGACGGACACGCCAAGCAGCTTCAAAGTCCCGTCAGCCCAACTCCATCAGGTCGCAAGACCTCGGAATCCACTGTCATTTGCAGCTCTGCCCCCCCATAGGCACAGTGACGATGACAAAAACTGCTGTGCATTTCACCTCACATTATGTGTAGAGACGAACTGAAACAAACTGTACGGACCTGAACAGGCATTAGTATAAGTAAAAAAGCCAGACACAAAAGAATGCGTAGTCTATGATTATCTGACATGAAAATCTAGAAAAGACAAAGCTATGATGGCTACCGTCCAGGCGGCAGGAGGAGGGAAAAAAGTGCTGTGAACGTGGTGTCTTTGGAGGGTGATGGAAATGTCCTATGTCCCAGCTGTAGAGTGGCTCACAGCTGAAATCATTTTCAAAACATATCCAATTGTGCACTTGAAAGGGTGACTTTAGTGTAGGCAGATTATATGCTAATAAATGTGATTTTTAAAGTATCTTGTCTATTCCTGGCATCTGATAGGAAGGAAGGAGGAAAGGAAAAAGAGAGGGAGGGAGGGAAGAGAGACGTGGGGAGGAAGTAGGGAGAAGAGGAGGGAAGGGCCAAGGCTGATGGACTCAGGTCCCAGGTGGCATTCATCATCCCGGGGTCCAGCAGACACAGGCTCATGCTGCTGGACCCCTGGACAGGCCTCCTGGAATCTGGGATCCTGGACCATTTGGGAAGACATCTCCCGTCAGAAAAGCAGTCAGAACATGTGGATTTCTGTCCTGAGTCTTGGCAGAGCAGCTGTCTCCCTTAGCAAGATCTTCCTTCTTTGCTAGGCCTCAGTTTCTCTTGGGAGCAGGAACTTTTGTCTCCAGAATAGCAAACTAAAGTCGGGGAGCACACCCAGCTCACCCAGCAGAGGGCAGAACCCGCCCCCAGCCTCACCTCACCCCAAGCCCTGCTGTTTCCCCAACACGCTAACTGCCTGCTGCAGGATTCTAGGGCTCCACTGGGCCTCCACCTGCAGGCACGGCCCCGGGGACTGATCCACAACGGCCTCTGTGCTCCTGGTTCTTCCCAGTCAAGGATCCTCCCCTGCCCATTCCAGAAGGGATCGCTAGGGCTCTTGTCTCCTTACAGGAGGCACAAACAGCTTCGGCCCTGGAGCCAGATGGCCTGGAGTTCTGAGTTCGAGTTCCGTTGCCTGGCGGGGTGCCCTGGGACAGCCGCAGGACCCATTCCTGCTTCCCCACCTGCAAAGCAGGTAGAACGGTCTTGCCCACTTCCTAGAATTGTGAACCTTAAATAGTGACCCTGGGTGATGTGCTCTTGCCAGAGTGGGCCCAGAGTGCTGCAGGCCATGGTCAGTGCTGACCACCAGGCTCACTGGCCTGGACAGCCTGACTCGGGGCTGAGCAGAGACTGGCCATTTTCCTGGAAGTCTGAGCCCAGCCCCTGCCCATGTCAGCCCTACCCATATGGGAGTCCTCCATCAAGGGCCAGCTGATTGTGGCTTTGCAGTCTCAACCACCAGCTGCAGGGGGCTGTCCGGTCTGGACCACAGGTCCAGCTGGACTGGGCACCAGGGGAGGTGACAGTGGGTGAAGAGAGTGTGAGGTGGGTGTCCAGGTGCCCAGAGCTACTGCTGTGGGTGCAGAGGGGACTGCATGCTGCTGATATGGGCCCAGGCGGTGGCAGGACTGGCTGGGGCTGGGTGGGCCTGGGGGGCCAAGGACGTGGCACTGTGGCTGGTCTCAGCTGCACCGTGACCTTGCTGATATGGCCAGATCACTTCCCTCCAAGCCTCATTGTCCCCCTGGGAGACAGGGGTCTGTGCCTCCCCATCCTTCAATTACCATCTGGCACTTGGGCCCGGCCCTGTGCTGGTGCTCCGGTTGTTCAGGACCAAGCCTGGAGGAGCGTTCTGTGGTTTTCTCTACTTTGCAGATGAGGAAACTGCTCATGAGGAAACCGCTCACCATGCCAATGAGCTTTCTCTTTGGGAGGATAGTCTGGCCCCGAGGTGCATTTCACCAATGGGGACGTTGAGATTAAGGAATGTGATGAACCTGGCTACAACTATGAGGGAGGCCCTGGAGGAGCCTGGGCCCAGGTTTGGAAGTAGCCCTTCCCAGCCAAGACCTTGTCCTGCCCCTCCCAGCCCCTTTCTTTCATGTGGAAGTCAATGTAGGGGCTATTTTTTCCCCCACTTCCTATTTTTCAAGATGGACACCAAGCAGTAACCCAGAAGCTTCTCAGGCAATATCTGTTCTTGCTCCTACTCCTCTGGCCCAGCTGCCCACACCTGGTCCAGGGTGCGGCTGGCAGCACCCAGAGCAGAGCTCACAGCAGCACAGGCTTCTGGGGAAGCACATCCTGGGCACCCCACCCAGACCCCTCACTGAACCAAGTCCTGTGCCTTGGGTTGTCCAGCTGAGCCCCGTCAGCTGGGCATTTCTGAGACCCCTGAACCCTAACGCTGATACAAATAAGGAGGGGGGAAGGGAAAATTGCTGGTGTGTATCCCACGCTTCATATGCATGAAGTACTTCAAATACGTCATTTTATCCCAAACTAGCCTATGGGAGAGGGGCTGCAATTATTCCCATTTTACAGATGATGGAAGCCGGGGCTCAGCAAAGTTCTGGGGTCACCCAGCTAGAGAGTGGAGGGGTCAGAATCAGAACCTGCCTGCTGTGAAGCACTGACCCCTCTGCACCAGCCCCTGCTGATGCTTCTCCGGGCACAGCCACCCCCACCCAGGGAGACACTCTCCTAAGCAGCTTAGCGGCACTGTTCTTGAGCTGTCCTCAGTCCACCCAGTCCCGTAACCGCCTCCGTCCTCCTCTGACTCTGCTTGGTCCCGGCCTCCCTGCACATCCACAGCAGGCCACACGAGTCCCCCTGCCCCCACATCCCCAGCAGCCACTCTGCTGTTCTGAGCTGGGCCATCAGCCCACGGGGCCCCTGGGGTTCTTTTTGCTCCCAATTGCCCAGGAACCAGAGAACCATCAGTCCTCTCGTTTCTATTGTTCACTTATTCAGTGGGGTTTAGGGGCAGCCAGGAGGCCCTGGGGACTCAGGGCAGGCTGCATCCCCTGAGGGCAGCCTCAGCCTCTGTGGCGGGACACCAAGCTTTATCAGGGCCCTGGAAAGGTGGAGGTGGCGGAGGCTGTGGACGGCGGGCATGTTTGCTGCGGTCAGTCCTAGGGCAGGAGCCAGTGTCTGAAGCCACACTCCCCTGCCCTGGCATTGGTCTCTGTCCACCAGAAACCCTGGAAGAGGAGGAGGACTGGAAGCAGACAAGGCCCTGGGGTCTCCAGCTACCCAGCAACCTCAGGGACCAGCCCCCTGCCAAAGCCCCCACCCTACCACACACAGTCCCCCGCTGGCTTCCTGGCCCCTGAGTCGTGGGGACAGCAGGAGGGGCAGCTGCGGGTCTCCAGATGTGAAGGTCAAGTACACAGAGTCAGCCCTGCCACCTGCCCGTCATCTTCAGCGTCACCAAGGCCCCCGGGCCCCACAGCCCTCCTCACTGCACGTGTGTCTCCATCGCCACATGCTGCCCTCTGCCAGGATCCCTGTGTCCTCATGGTGTCACAGCCCTGGGAGCTAAGAGTCCCCTTCACCCCTCCCCACCATCCTACAAGTACTGGCCCTACCTCAGAGGTGAGCCCGGCCAGCAGCTGTGAGCCGTCTCCTCCTCCGTCCTCTTCCCTGCATTAAAAAAAAACAAAAACAACCCACGTAGACATTCTAGATGTAGGACTTGTTTTACATACATGGGACAGGCTTAGTGGGAAACCACGTGCCTAGCACACACGGGGCCTTGGGCTGCATCCCGAGCACTGAAATAGAAGGAGCACCAATACGCACTCTTCTCTGACTCGCTATTTCTTCTTCTCTTTTTTTTAGAGTGTGAGTCTTTCCACATTTGTGAGCAGATCTGTCATAATTATCAGCCACTGCCGATTTTATACAGAAAACAAAACAGAAAGGGTGAGTCACTTATACTCGCAAAGATTTTTTTTCTGATGTACATGAATTAAGAAGTAAGAGCCCCAAATATGGCGCACATCTCATGTTTTCCTAAGATGGTGGAGACAGAGCTGTTGAGAGGTCCGTGCGCATTCAGGCACACACGCTGCTCTGGCAAAATGGAACCTGCTCTTCACCTTGTCTGTATTAACTTTCATTTCACTGTCTCTCTTGGAGATTTCTCTGGATTCGGGAATCTGGATGTTGCCTGACTTTGTTCAGCCACTGAACATCATCCCATCCTCTGGACGTACCACAGTGTACCCCTGCTCCCCTTCGGATGGACACCTCAGTTAGTTCCAGGCCTTTGCTCTTATGAAAATGAGCGCCCTTCCCTCTGTGTCTTTGTACCCCCTTCTGAGTTCTAAAGTCCTGGAAGCTGGATACAGATTGACAACGTAGCCTTAAGGGTGAGAGCTGGCCCATGGCCTCTCCAAGCAGCATGGCCACGCGGCCTGCTGCAAACTCGGCAAGCACAAGCGCTAAACACCAGCAGTGAGGCCTTCCCTGCACAAGCAGCAGAGATCCACTGCCCACGGTGACCACTCGCCCGGGCACCTGCAGGGAGGCAGAGAGCAGCTCCCCAGCTGTCCCACAGCACCTCTGGCTCCCCAGCAGCTGCAGATCAGCTGGGCAGGAGGGGGCTGGAGGCCCTGGAGGCCCTGGAGGCCCTGCCAGGCCTCGGAGGCCAGCTGGGAGGAAGGGGCTTGTGGATTTGTTTCCAGGCAGGCAGGGGTTCCCAGCCTGGTCTCTGGGGTCTGAACAGCCACTCGGCTGCTCCACTGTCCAACTACGTCAAACTGAAGTGGACCCCAGCGCTCTGGAATCAGCAGGAACACCGGTCCCACTATTGATCCCCTTCACTGGCGTGACTCCTGCGGCCCGTGTTAGCTACGAGCCAGCCAGAGAGGCTCCCCAAAAACATTGTATGGGTGTGCGTGAGTGTGTGTGCGAGCACGTGTGTATGTCAGAATGTGTGCAAGTGTGTGACTGTGTTGGTGTCTGTGTGAGTGTGTGAAAATGTGTAGTGAGTAAACATGTATGTGTTAGTGTCAGTGTGAGTGTATAAGTTTGTGAGTATATATATGAGTGTGTGTATGTGTGAGTCAGTGTGTGGGTGTATAAGAGCATATGTGTGTGTACAGGCATGTAAGTATGTGCATGTGACAATGTGAGACTGTGTGTGTGTGTGAGTGTGTCTCAGTGTGTGGGATTATGCATGAGTGTGTGTGTGTGAATGTGAGTGTTCCCTCCCACCACAGGGCCTTTGCACAGGCTCTACACTCTTTCCTTTCCTACTCAACCTACTCATCCTTAAGAGAACAACTCCATTACCAGTTCCTCGGGGAGGCGTTCCCTGACAGTCTTTGCTAAGTCACCCCCCAAACACACACACACACACACACACCACTGTTAACGGATAACAGGAGACACTGTTATCCTGTCATCCTGGGCCTCCATGGTACTGGTGCAGTCTCACCTTGTGTGTGACTAGGTGGTGAATGTCAGCCTCCCTCTGATGGTTGTTGACCTTCATGCAAGCAGGGTCCTGCTCTGACTTGCTGTTGGATCCCCTGCACCCAGCACATAGTAGGTGCACAATAATCTACACTGTGCTGGCACTCCATCCCACCAGCACCAGGCTCCAGGTTTCAGTGCCTTGAAAGGGGTGAAGTTGCAGGAGGAGTCAGGCAGGAGGCCCCGGGGCCACGCCAGTTCCCTGTGCAGGTCCACACACAGCTGCCCCAGTGCCTCCCGCCAGCATCCCCGTGGTCTCAGCCCAGCGCATTTGCTCAGGTGCCCTGGGGAGTTAAGTCTTGCCTTCCTGCCTCTCCACCAACCGCTACCTGCCTTTCACTCAGGGAACCAGAGACAGCCATGGAGTCAAGGCCCCTAGTAATGTGTCCACCAAGCCAGTAGGGACGAGAGCTGCCCAGGACCCAAAAAGGCGTGGTCCTGGAAAAGTTCACAATCAAGAGCCTGGGATCTGCATGTTTCCTGCAGCACTGTTATCGCCAAGATGGGGAGTCAGCCAAGGTGCCCGTTGATGGAGGGATGGATCGGCAGGAGGTGCTGCCGCACAGGGATTTCTAACCATTTGTCATGTGTTTTATAAAGAAGGGATGACTTCAGAGTTTCCCAACACACAAAGAAAGAGGTAAAATGTTCAAGGAGATGGACTTGCCTGTTACCGTGATTCATCTTTACACATTAAATGTAAGTATGGAATGATCGCGCATACCCTAAAGGGCTGCAGGAGTAGCTCAGCGGTAGAGCGCTCGTCCAGCATGCAGGTGGCCCTGGGTTCCATCCAAGCCACACACACACACACACACACACACACACACGGGGACTTGGGGTCAAGCGGCCTGGGTCTGCAGCCCTGCTCAACACAGGCTGGGCAAGTTCCTCCAACTTCTCTGTGTCTCGGCTGGTTCCTCTGTACGGTAGGATAGCAAGAGCAGCTTTTCAGGGTGTCTCAGAGACACAGGAGTGCCAGACTTGATTGAATGCCCGGTCAACAGCACTAGTGGCCTGGGAGGTACTCAGCACTGAGGCTGGTGAGTGAGCTCCGTCATTATTCCTCTGCCTGGGGTCCAGGGTCTCGTCCCCAGGGCCTGCTGAACTCTCATGGACCTGGCTGCCCTCATTGATCCAGTTAGGACCCCCCCGGGAACCCTTTCTGCATGGACAGGTCACCCTCTGCCCTAGATGACTGCCCTTTTCCAAGTTCACGGTCTGGAGTAGCTGGCCAGCTGGGCCTCCTACTAATGAGCCCCTGACCCTACCCAGAGGAGCTCCCTTACTCTCCATTGACCCCTGACCTTCCCTGGAAAGCTCTCTGCTCCACTTCTGCCTCCCCGGGGCTGTGGCTCTGGGCTCTCCTGGGCTCTGCTGGGCCCCATGAGCAGCCCCTGAACTTCTGCAGCTGCCTAGGTATCTGGAGCCCCCCAGGCTGTGGACAGTCTGGGTCTAAGTCTCGATTTGTCCCCTTAGTAGCTATTACAGACTGAATGTTTGTGTCCCCAAATCCTTATGCCCTAACTCCCAGAGTAGCCATCTGTGGAGATGTGACCTCTATGGAAGTGACATTGACTGAGGTCCCCAGAGCCGGCCCTGCTCTAGCAGAGTTAGCTTCCTCGTAAGACGGGAGTTCCTCTCTGCATGTGCACAGGAGAGCTCTTGTGGACTGACAGCCACCAAGCCAAGGGCCAGACCTCACTCAGAAGGAAACCTGCCTGGCCCACACCTTGACCTTGACCTTCCAGCCTCTAAAACTGTGAGAAATCTATGTCTGTTGTTTAAGCCACTCAGACTGCAGGGTTTTGTGACAGCCACAGGAGCGGACCAAGACACTAACTGAGTGACCTTGGGTGGGTTTCTAAGCCTCCCAGGCCCGGTTTCCTTAGATGCCCTGGTAAAGACTGCATTGAGACAGTAGTTGAGTGCGGTGGCCGAGCTCAGCCGCATGGGGTCCCCACCTGGCCCCTGCCCACAGACAGCACCTGTGATGTCCTCCTCCCTCCTCCCAGCACCAAATCCTTTGTGCTCCACCCCAGGGCCCTCTGGCTGTCCCCTCCTTCCCAGAGCTCCTGGAACCCCTTCTGAATATGTCTGAGCCTCGGCCTGAAGTCCCTGGATGTCTCCTCCTAGATGGGTGGAAGCCTCTCCCGCCGCCCCCCACATCCCAGGCGTGCTCAGCGCTGTGCCCGGCCTCTGTTACTCCTCCAAGGAAAACTAGGCGAGGGCAGGTGCCAGGGAGGTACTGAAGACAACAGAGCCTCCGTCTCACCCAGGTGCCCCCATCACTTGGTCTCACCTTGGTCATGAGGGTGCTAATGCCATGACATGCACGGCCCTACCTGTCGGTCAGCTCTGTGCAGAGACCTGGCCACGGCCTGGCTCCTGCTGCCTCCCAGTGCCGCCTTCTCGGCTGTTACCCACAGGGGCCGTGGGGAGCTGCCTCCCAAGGTCCGGAGTGTGCACAGAGAGAGACGCCAACCACGCCGGCCACCCTGTCACCAAGCACCCTCCCGCAGAGAGCTGGACTTCACCTGGGGGACTCAGTTGCAGAGCTCCTGGCTCTATCAGGGATCGGGGGACACTTTTCCAAGAGCACAGCCTAGAAGCTGAGGGCCGAGTGGGAATCCCCAGTGGGTGCAGGGAGCAGGGGCTGAGGCCTGGGGGGGAAGAGGCTTGACCCGCTGCAGGGGCTGAGGGGAGGTGGCCCAGAGGAGGCTACAGGAAAGGAGGTCAAGGACACGGGCCGAGCAACCTCCAAGGGCCTTGGAGGCCACGCTAAGGGGATTGAGGTTTCCCTGGACAGCAGTGGCTCAGATGCCGTACGCCGTGTACGGCAGGGTGTGTGCTTTCATGACAAGCATGACCCCAGCTCCCTGCTAAAGGAGAGATGGTTACAAACAGGTAGGTCCGCCAATGGCAGCGAGTCTCCAAACGATTTCCCTTTAGAGGAAAGGAGCAGGCCTGCCTCCTCCAGGCCAGCCTCCCCCAGGCCTGTCTCCCCCTGACCTCCCTCCTCCAGCCTCCCTCCTCCAGCCTCCTTCCTCCTGGCCTCCCCACTCCAGGCCTGCCTCTTCCCGGGTGATAATGAAGATGGTGTATCTGGGAGCGGGTCAGATGCTGGGAGAGCCGCAAGGCAGCTGAAAGAAGCAAAGGCAGCCAGAACACTGTGGGGCTGCTCCAGCCTGTGGTCTGGAGCAGGTCCCTTTGCCCCTCTGGGCCTCAGTTGGCCTCTCTGTAGATCACAGCAGTGGTGGCCAATTATTGCTTTTTGCCTCTAAAACAAAAGGCAGGACTGGTCAGATGGAGCTGCCCCTCACAAAAGGCCTCCTCGCCAAGTCTGCGATCAGGCTCCCTGGAGTACCTCCCCCCAGGCCACACCCCATAGAGCCCCCAGCCCGGACCGCCCTCCCCAGGAGTGAGGAGTGGCGACAGAGAGTCGTTCCTGAGCCATTAGGGCCTGGCGTCCCCGCCCCGCGCCGCCCTCCCTCTGCCACAGCAGAGATGTAATGATGCTATATTGCTTTAAAAGCCAGGGGTTCCTGCTCTCCACCTCTCTGGAGAGACTCCTGTCGATCCCAGCAGGACCTTTGATGGGCAACAGGAGCTGAGTCCCCACCCCGTCACTGGGGAGGGAGGGTTGGGGGGACGATCCCTGGGGAAACATTGGCCAGAGAAGCCCCGGGGCAGGGGCCTCCCCCACGCCAAGCTCCAGGCCAGACCTCTCAAGACTTGCGCCAAGGTAAGAGTCTCTTCCGGGGCAACACCTCCAGGGTCAGCCCGAGGGAGTCTGTCCTGGCATCCGATCCCAGTAATGGATCAAAGAGGAGAAGCTATAGAAGAAAGTGATAGAAGACACTGAGTTCTGCCCTGGCTCTGACCAAACTGGCTGTGTGACTTTGGGTACGTTTCTTATTACTGGAAGCTTCCATTTTTCTACCTATAAAATGGGTGTAACCATTTGGGCCTCTGAGAAGCAGGATGGGATTAGACATGCAGGAGATGGATGGGAGAAAATGTCTGGGAAGGAAAACAGGGAAAGGGAGAGGGCTGGACAGGCACGGAGGACCCTGGCCAGGGTTCTGGGCTGGCCCAGCAGTGGCAGGAGCCACCTGGGGGAAGCGCAGCCTCAGTGCCTATGCGGTGGTGCGTCCAGTGGGGGGCGCTGTTGAGCCCTCTACCCCCATGCTCCCTGCAGCTGCCAGGATGGCTTCCAGTCCCCACTCTGCTGTGCAGGGGACCAAGGATGAGCCCTGTATTCCCTGGAATTGCTGCGCCTCTGTCCTGGGGAGAATCTGATGGGGAGGATTTAAGGCAAGACTGTGGAAAGCACTGGCCCCACCATCAGCCCTGAAGACTCCAGGCCCTATGAGTGAGTCTTGCCCCTCAGGCCATGCTGGGGAGGCTGAGGGCACGCTGAGGTCAGACTGAGGACACAGAAGGTCAAGGTGAGGAGTTGGGTCTGTGGACACTGGGGAGCCACTGGGGCCCAGCGGAGTGGCCTCAGTGGGCCTGGCTGGTCCAGGTGGGGAGGCCTGCAGCTATCTAGGTGCAGGTGGCCAGCCCGAGGCCAGCACTTCCCACCTCCCAGGCCTCGCCAACCAGCGGGGTTTTCCACCCCGGGCCAGGCCTGTCTGGGCCTCCCCAGGAGACAGCTCCTACTTCTCCATTCTGTGGCAGGACAGCTAGTGTGTGGTGGGAAAGCAGCCCCCAGGCTTGGGCTGTGGGACTCACCAGAGTGGCCGCCATCTCCCTGCCAAACCCCAGCCCTGCTTCCCCTTCTCAAAGTCACGGCAGGAAGGAGGCCCACGTCCCCAGGGCCTTGGCTCACCTGGCACCCCCTCCCGCCCCACTCAGGCCTTGCTGAGCCCCAGGCACCCTGGGCAGCTCCTCTCCCCTTCCTCCTCCCCGTGACCACCATTTATTAAGCACTTACTACATACCAGGGACCATGTTGAATACTTTCCTGAACTAGCTCACTGAATTTCTAGTTCAACCCTGAGCACTACCTATTTTGTTTCCATTTTGCTGATGAAGAAACCAAGATCAGAGAGGCTCACAGCCTGTCCACATCCAGTCAGTGGTAGAACTAGTTTTTTAATCCAAAACACTCTAATTCAAAAGGTTACTATTAGATAAAAATGATAATTATCCCTCCAATCATTTTCTTCTTGAACAATTCTCAAGTGTAATTCATTTCATCCTTAAATCAAGCATGGAAGGGATATTGTTTCCATTTTGCAGGGGAGAAAACTGAGGCCAGAGGAAAGGAATAGCTCCAAGCTCACACAAGTGGTCAGGGTTGGGAGGGAAGGATACTGGGTCCTGAGAAGGGTAAGCAGGGACACCTGGTTCACTGCCCTCTGCCACCAAAGGCCAGCAGCAGACTATGGGCTGGACAACCCCAGTGCCCTAGCTGCCCCAGGACCAAGACAAAGGGAGAACATGTTGATGGCTGTCCTCTGCCTGAGGACAGACCCTGGACAGCCAGAGACCTCTCCAGGGAGCCTGGAAGCCAAAATTTGAGGAGGGATCCTTAGGACACTTTTCGAGGATTTTTTTTTTTTTCCAAAAAACCACGTTTCCTGTTTAGCTATGGAAGTAAAACATGCTCCCTGGAACAGATGGCTACTCTTCCCATGGCTGCTTGTCTATCCCACCCAGCAGGCATCTGCTGGGCCGGCCTCCCCCAGCTCTGGCAGTACTCAGTGAGCCCTGTGCACCCATTTGGGTTTTTCTCTTATAAAAATGGGCTCTGGTACAGAGCAGCAAGTTACTTTTTTTCAGTTACTATAGAGTAATACAGACAGCCCTCCGCTTACCATGTGTCATGTTACAATTTTTCGATACAATGGTACATGCTCCTCATCTGTAGGAACTGTTCTCTGAATTTTGGTCTTTTCTCTTGTCCCCTGCTAACAATATGTAGTGCCTCTCCCTCCTTCCCTCCCTCTCTCTCTCAATGCCGGGCAGCATCCTCCATGATCTGGAGGTGAAGCAACTGGTACCCTACAGGGCAGGACCGAGGGAAGATGGAATGGAGGGTACATTTTCCAACTGCTCTGTGGCTGGGTTCCAGGCAGCAGGAGGACAGCACGGGGTGGCTCCGCCGTGACGTCCAGTAGGTTAGGTGCAGCAAGTGTATTTTTGACATAGTGATATTTTCAACTCACGCTGGGTTTGTCAGGATGTGGCGCCTTGGAGGAGCACCGGCAGTCGGGAGGATTGTTGGATCATTGCAGAGGGTGGCTCATCCTCTCGGTGGTGAGTGCTCCCTCTCTGCTCCATGAACACCGTCCAGTGTGGACCAGCCCCATCGGGAGGACATGAGCGCC
This sequence comes from Geosciurus inauris, assembly GCA_004024805.1. NCBI lineage: Eukaryota > Metazoa > Chordata > Mammalia > Rodentia > Sciuridae > Geosciurus > Geosciurus inauris. Next base: position 142,568 of record PVHX01002066.1, read on the forward strand.
CCTCCCCCGGAGTGGGTTGTCCCTTCCTCTTCTGGAAGGTTCAGGCTCACTCACAAGCAAGCTGTTCCCTGGACAGACTCCTCAGACACAGACGTTCCTCAGGGGACACAGGAGTCATGTCTCAATAAACCACAATAACTTGAAAGTATGGAAGGTCAGAACTGCACTGGATACACCCAAGCCACGGGGTCATTCAAGGACCATGGTACCCTCCGGGGTGTCCGTGGCTTCCTCTGGTGGACGCAGGGCTGAGCCAGAGCTGAGCTCACCGCCGCTGTCCAGCAACCTGGGAGAGTATCAAACCACACACGCCTGGCCTGGGGACAGATCCAGATTCAAAGAACAGTCTCTATAGAATGCAAGTGGATTTCACACTGCCACACAGCTGGAAAATCATCAGGTGGAACCATCGTAAGTTGGAGACTGTCTGAACTTAGATCCTCTCGCTGAGGTGCAGAGGAAGAGCCACAGGCCCGGAGGCAGGGCAAGGGTCTTGGGAATGGCTCTGCTACTCCCTCACTGAGACACTTGGGCAGGGCCTGTGGCCCCTCCAGCCTCAATTTTAGGACCAGGACAAAGGGTGGGAGAGGGTGCTCACCTCAGGCTCCTGTGAGTGCCAGGCAGACACCGCAGCAAGCCTCCCCTGGGCACCTTGCCTGCCTCACCGAGTCCCAGCCCTGCTCGGTTTTCTTATCCACAAAATGGGCCTGCAAGGCTGCGGGGGGTGGTGGTGGTGGTGCTTGGAGTGAACGAGACAGAGCTGACCATGTGGAGGGGCTTGGCAAGCTCTCGGGGGCTGGAGCTAGGGTTACCCAGCAGGGTGGGTGTGGCGTGGGAGAGGGTGACTCTGGCTGCAGTAACTGAGAGATCCAGATCCAGGACAGCTCTGCCCAAAGGTGGTGAGAACAAGAGATTCACTTGGAACCTCGCTCCTTAATATTTTAATGGCATCCTGATCCTTCTCTTGGGAAGCAGCGTCCCTTTGGACATAAAGATTCGGAAGCCACACAGGCCCCTGGGATTTGCATGAGGCTTGAAGCCAAAGCAGATAAGCCAGAGGAAGCTGCTGGCAGCCCAGATTCCAGACCATGCAGAGTAAGACAGGAGGTCAGAACTCGAAGAAGAGAGAGCAGGGGCTGGGAGGCAGAGGAGCTTGCTCACCCTGTTCCGGCCCACATTTATTTCACTGATGCTCCTTAGTAGGTCTTCACTATGATGAGCTCCATTTGAAAAATGAGGAAGGCAGTATCTTGCCCAAGGACCCAGCTCAAGAACCTTTGGGTCTTACCCTCTCTGGCCTCTCCAGAGGCTGGGAAGACTGAAGATTGTATTTGACCTTCCAGGGAGACGGTAGGGGTCCTGGGCCCTCCCACCAACCCAGAATCCTCCTGTGCCGACTAGGCCAATCTTGTGCATCTGTGGCCACTGGACACGCCAGGCTGCAGGATCCCCTCAGTCAGAGCCCCTCCCCTCAGGGTCCCCACCCTCCTGTGGTGACAGCTGGGCCTGGCCCCATTAGCACCATTTCCACTAACAGCTCTGAGGTCTGGGGTGGTTCTCATGGGCTCCCCTGGGGACCAGCCCTCTCTGTAGCACACACTCCACCAGCCTGGCCACAGAGGCCACAGTCCCTCCACCCCTTCTACTCTGAGCCCTCAAGTCAACCCCTGAGGCCCTCCTGGGGCAGCTGGGCTCCCACATCAAAAGTGCCCAATGGCCCTGGCCTTGGGATGTGGCCACTGGCCAATATCACAACAACATCCTCAACAACAACAGAAGCTTCTGCCCTTGGAGGAAAGGCTCTCTGTACTGGCAGCTCCTGGGCTTTTTATAAACGTGGTAACTTGTTTATAACAATTCTGAAGCCATTTGACAGAAGATTAACTGAGGTTCTCACTGATTTTCCCCTAAGCCAACCTTAGGCAAGGGCTCACTTTATTTAGAAAATGAGACCAGAAAACACTGGTAAGGAAGTGGGGACATGAGACAGGGAAGGGAGAAAGTCCTCAAAGGGCAAGTCACCAAGCAAATTGCCACTGGGGGCAACTGGACCATAAGCCCATCTCACTGGGCTCATGCAGTGAGATGGCTTCAGAATCATCCCAAGTGGGAGCCGGGGTGCATGTCCACTGACACCCAGCAACACTGTCCAGTGCCTGCCACTGGCCTCTGAGCTCCTACCAGCCAGGCAGAGCCCTGGGGTCTGAAGTAAGCAGCCCCGAGTGGGAGCTGTGGGCCAGGTGTCTGTGTCTTCTTCCTGAGGCTCACAGGGGCAGCCACTTGGTCAAGGTCATGTGGTTTACCAATAGCAGATCCAGGATTTGAACCCAGGTCTATCCGATCCCAAATTTTAACCCCTGGGATAGGAATGGGACCAGAATTAGGTTTGGGTCTGTCTAAAGTGGGCTCAGCTCAGCTCCACCCTCGACCATCCCAAGGAAGCCCTTGACCCTTGTCCAGGAAGAGGCCAGAACAGGGACCAGGAGGTCCCTGAGCTCTCAGGGAACCCTTTCTTGCCCGGCTGCTGGAATGCTGGGAAGGTCAGACAGGTTTACTCTGCAGAGAGAAGCCAGAACTCCCCAGGACTGAGAACAGAGATGGCAAAACCCAGACCAGGAGGGTGAAGGTGTGAAGGACACAGCGTGTCCCCTCCCCTATAGCACCTTGGCCTTTCACCTCCTCCCACAACTCCACCCACTGAGCCCCAGAGCCACCACCTGCAGCCCACAGGGGCAAATGTGTCACTTTGCTCTGCATGTCAACAGGCTTTTAAATCATTTGAACCTTGTCAACACTTAACAACTGTGAAATGTCACATAAATCCCCAGGGTTTCAGCCTTACTTGAAAAAGCAGAGGTGTGGCAAAGCAAAGCCCACCTTCCTGCATAGTGCTGCTTCACGGGTGTGCCCCTGGGACCGGCTGGACTGTGCAGTTTGCTGCAGTCTGCAGTACTCCCTTTTGCTTCCCTGGCACCCAGACCAATATCAGGGGCTACTTTGCAGCTAGCATATTACTGCCGGAAGCATAGCGTCTAAGAAGAAAGGACCAGAAGCTGGAAATCTGGAAGTCTTTGTTCTTTCTTGATATGTGACCTCAAGCAAGTCCCTCCTTCTCTGTGTGCCCAGTTGCCTCCTTTGTGAATGGAGGGGCCACAGGGGTGACTTAAGAGCCTTATTGCCCACAATGTCACAGAGCTTATGAAGAGACCAGGAGGCCAACTGGGCCTTCCTTGATGTGGGGCTTTGTCCACTAGGAAACAGCTGGGAAGAGACTGCATGCTCCCAACCCCCCAGCTCAGGTGCATCCAGCTGCTCAGGAGGCTCTGCCAGTACCTGCTGCCCCTCCACAGCCACTCCTGACCGTTCCCCAACAGGGGGTCACCCTCTTCTGATGGATGGTCCACTGTTCCTAGACCATGGTCATGCCCAGCATGTGGGCAACAGGTGAAACAGCTGGACAAGTCTGCTTCACAGACCATTAGCAAAAGACGAAAATGACCAGTAGCTGCTGCAGAAAGCAGTAAAATGTCAACATTCCTGGTTGGGTGGACACCCAGGGAATGAAGGAGCAGGTGATCTCCAGGCGAAACTCCAGCACACAAGCCCTGGAGGAGTCACTGGGAGAGAGGGTAGGACCTGGGCTGCCCCAAAGGGCTCTCTCTGTCCAGAGCAGAAATTCAGAGTCAATTCAACTCAAATGCTTCACGGGGCCTCCTCTATGCCAGAGATGTGCTTGGCGACCAGCCAGTCGCTTCCTAAAGTCGAGCTAGTATTATCATGACCTTTGTCCTGTGAGGCTGGAGCTCCTTCCTTGCGACACCGCGGTGGGCAGGGCGGGCTCACCAGCGCACGCTGGCCGGGGATCCGCACAGCCACACGGCGCCCGCGCCCATCGCCCACCCGCGTCCGCCCAGGCCTGGAGGCCACGCCCAGGCCCGGAGGCCACGCCCCGTCGCCACGCCCCCTCATCCCGCCCTCCGCCCATCCCGCGGCCGCTCCCAGCATGCCCCGCGCGGCCCCTTGGCGCTGTCGGGCTCCCCAAGCCACAGCCTGCCCTGACTCCCACAGCCAAATCGAGTCAAAGACCAATTAATATCCCGCTACCTGTGGCCAGCTGAAGTGCTGCAGAGCTGATGATTTCTTTTTCCATTTTACTCCAACTGTGGTTTCATTGTTTTCCCAGCCCTCCTCTGGTCAGTGGTTTCAGGGGCACTGAAGTTCACTTTTGTGGGTAACCTGCGCCGTTAGCTGTTGATTTAATTAACTCAGCCTTTCTGCTCCTTGACCAGAACACGGCCAGCCCGGCTGCTCCGCAGGCACGCGTGTGGACTGGCGACAGCGACGTGTGCGGTCCTGGTGGGCGCTGGCCAGGCTGCCCGGGTGTGCGGAGCACGTGGGAGGCGCTCCGGGCTGGAGGCGAGGGGAAACGGAGACCCTGGGCACAGGGACTTAGGGTCACAGAGCCAGCGTGGAGCGGAGCTGGCCGCGAGGGCCAGGCATGCCTGTGTCCACCATCCCTGCTTCCCAGCAGAGGCGGGCAAGAGGAACGGGAGGGACTCTGAGGAAGGTGCTGCTGGCAATCGTAACTGCATAGTGCTGATTCCTGGCCTCGGGCCTCGTTGACTGGTTCCTCAGGGTGCAGCAAGCCAGATTTTCTTCCTTTGAGAAGTTTCCAGAATCCTTCCATGAGTGATGAGGAACTCATGTTCCCCTCCCCTTGCATGAGGGAGGGGAACATTTGGCCTTCAACAGAGAAACAAAGGCCTCTGCCCAGTGGAAGTTTCCAACCACAAAAGACCCTCTGGCGGGAGGGACAGGGTGAGCCCAGGTGGCTTTAGGAGGAGCGTTTACAACCTGGAGTGAGCAGAGCCCAGGGAGGTGGTGAGAGTTACAGGGAGACTCGCTGTGTGACTTGGGGCAAGTCCCTTCCCCTCTCTGGACCTAGAGAACATCCAGGGAATCTCTCCACTGAGCTGCCTTGGCTGTTGGAGAGGGAGCAGCTGGTATGTTACGGGACTCCGGCTGCCAGAGCAGAGAAGCTGGACAGAGAAGAGGGTCAGGGGAGGTTCACAGTTCAGGGACAGACCCTTCTCTTTTCACACCTGCCTATTCTGCCTCCTCCAGGAAGCTCCCCACCCTCACCTATGCCCATTACCCAGCCCTGTGTCCAGAGCTCGGTGAACTTTTTTTTTTTTTTTTTTGCCACCAGGGTGAATCGTCAATTGATTTGTTATTTATCCCACTGACAACAAAGAGAGTGAAAAGGTAATAATTCTGGGCCCTGGGGTAATTCAATTCCTGTAGCACCGTCAGCTACATTAACTTACTTCCTGGATCTCAATTCAATTAGAGCAACATTCCCCAGCATTAATAAATCAATACTCATGCCATTTGGATAGATTTTGAATGTCTTTCATTATACATTGCAGGTCGGGGATGGCTGTTGAATTGGAAGTTAATGGGACAAGACAGGGCAGGTGGGGCTGCCCAGGGAGAAGCTTCCAGCCGTTATCTCTAATTGCCTCTGCTGCAAAAGAGAGTGTTAGTAAAACAGAGGCCTGGTTAACTGAGCCGAGCCCCTGGGAGTTACAGCAGGTTGCAGCTCCTGTCTGGGTAGAGGAGCCACAGGGCTGGAGGACTGAGGCCGCCCACCCTGGGCTCCTTCCCTCGTCCATCCCCAGCCCTCCTTCTGTCCATCTTCCTCTCCTTTAACCTCTCCTCATCCCTTCTCCATCCTCCTCTCCCTTCTCTCCTTTCACCTCCTTTCTTCTAATTTTCTGTCTGTCCTTCTGTCCTTCTGTCCTTCTATCCAGCACATTTTCCTGAGCGTGTACTAGGCAGTAGGGCCTGGGTTGGCTTCTGGGCTTCCCTACGTGCGTATCAGATGTGTTCTCCAACCTGAGAGACAGCATCCAGACGGGCAGTCACAGCACAGTGATCAGACATGACAACACAAGAAATCAACAAGATTTCCATGCAGGAGGAGCTAGAGCAAGGCCCCCGGAGGACCCAGCAACAGGAAGGTCTGACTCTGGGGACTGGGGAAGGGTTTGGGGAGGAAGGCTCCCCAGAGGAGATGATCCCTGGTGTATGTAGGCTTTGACAGACGAGAAGGCATTGGCCAGAGGCTTAAGGAAGATCAGGAGCTGCAGAAACCCAAGGAAACAGAGGCCCACAGGCCAGGGCTGCAGGTCGAGGGTGTGGATCAAAATGGAAATGTGGATTCCTGGATCCTCCTCTGTGGAGTCAGACCCAGGAGGCCTGGGAAATGGGGGTCAGCAGCCACAACAAGAAGGACACCTGAATCATCCTGAATCTCAGGCTGGCCAGAACCAGCTGTGAGGCCTCACAAGCCCCTGACCTTCTGTCTTTGGATTTCTCACCTGAGGTTAACCTTGGGAGGGGCAAGAGAGGTACCGCCTTCTCCCCTGAGCGCCACACAGGGGCTGGGATGCAGGTGGTCTGTCTTCTGCACACATGGCCTCTGCACCTGCCTCTGTCAGGTCACTCTCTGTCCCCACCATCTGGTTTCTGCCCTGTCTTCTGTATTTGTATCCATTGCCACGTAACAAGTTACCCCCAAATCTAGTGGCTTAAAACAAACATTCATTATCACAGTCTCTGTGGGTCAAGGAGGGGCTGGCTCTGCCTCAGGGATTCTGATGAGATTGCTGCAGAGGAGCAGAGGCCCAGCCCTCTGAGGTTTCCCTGGGGTAGGAGGGTCCCCTTCCCAGAGGGCCAACTGCGATGGCCACCAGGAGGCCTCTGATCCCCAGGGCGGGGGAGGATGGGGGAAGTTCCTCCTTATGGGGCTCTCCAGAGAGCTGCTTCAAGGTCCTCAGGGTTCATCAGCCAGTCTCCCTAGAGCAGTGACCCGAGAGAGAGGATGAGCCAGGACCTTCAGTGGCATCAGAGCCTACCGCAAAGGCACATGCTGCTGTTTCTGGCACCCTCTACTTGTGTGAACTGAGTTGAGTCCAGTGCACATGCCCGGGGAGGAGCACGAAGTCCCATCTCTGGTCAAAGAGCCTGTGCACTTGCTTGAAAGCCTCCGAGTCTCCCTTCGGCCTCACTCAAGGGCCTCCTTCTCAGAGATGTCGACCCTGACCCTCTGCTCATGTCTCTCCCCTCCTGCTCTGCTCTTTTTTCCTCACTAGCATTTGTCATCCTCTGACGTCCTGTTTTGATTATGGATCTTGTTTGCTCCATGAAATTAGATGCTGTCACTGTGGTTCACTACTGCGTGCCTCGCACTGGACTGGCCCCTGGTAGACAGAAGGTGCTTAATAAATCATTGTCCAAGGAAAGGAAGAAGATGGTGCTGAAGGAGGAACTCATCCAGGGGCAGTTCTGCTCCCAGAGTGGACACAGGACTTGGGCGTGATGCTGGGCACACCCTTGGCCCCTGGGAAGCCCTGGTTTCTCCAGCTGGAGAGTGCCAGATGCCTTCCTCCATTTCACAAGTCCATCCCAAACACCTGGCTATGAGCCACGCAGTGTTCTGAGCCCCAGACAGACCCAGCACCTACCCTCCCGGGGTAGAAACACTCTGGAAAAAAATCTACTGAGAGTCCTCCTGGCCCTCATAGTCCCCTGTGCTGCCCTCCCTCCACCAGCCACTGCTACAGACTGAACTGTGACCCCCCAAATCCATAAAACCCATACGTGGAAGCCCTCACCCCCCATGGGATATTTGAAGATAGGGACTTTGGGAGGTAAGTAAGTCAGATGTGGTCTCAGATGGTCCCTCATGGTGGCATTGGTGGCTTTATAAGAAAAGGAAGGGGAAAATCATTCTCCACCATGGGAGGACTCGGTGAGAATGTGACCAGTGCAAACCAGGAAGAATGTCCTCACCAGGCACCAAGTTAGCCCAGAACCTTGATCTTGAACTTCACAGCCTCCAGAACTGTGAGAAGTAAGTGTCCTTTTTTTAAGCCATCCGGCCTGTGATAACTTGCTATGGCAACTCAGGCTGACTAAGACGGAGGTCGACCGCCAATTGCCTGAGTCCTGAGATCCACAGGCTCCACGCTCTGCTGGGACATGTAGAAACCAGAGTTCTGTGCAGGGATAGAGGGCAACCAGAGTGAAAGGAGTCTTTAAGCCAGGACAGGGGGGCTAAGGAGAACAGCTCTTGCTCACCCCTGGGCCTTTGCACATGCTGCTCTTCCTGCCTGCCAGCTTTCTTCCCACTCCTAACTTGTATCACTGGCCGGCTCCTGCCCTCTGGGTCTCAGCTTCAACACCACCTCCTCAAGGAAGCCCTCCCTGGCCCACATCTGATCAGCCCCTCCCACCGGGCTTCCTGCATGAGTGCACTCTCCACCAGAGGCAGAAACTCCTCCCTTGCCACCATCTCCACCTAGCATGTCCTGTGAGCACCCGGGACAGGGCTCTGAGCTGGTATCCTCAGTGCTGGCTCCTTTTCTGCAGGTACAGCTTCACCAGCGTTAAGTCCTTTGTCAAGATCATCTGGCTGGCGATTCTCAGAGCTGTGGCACAAACCCGGTGCATCAGGCCCCCAGGTCTGTCTTCCTGGTCTCTGCTCCACGGATGCTCGCTCTGAAGTGTTTTCCCAAGCACCCTCTCGTGCACCTTCGTGGAAGACGAGTCTGCTGCGACTCAGAGGAGGCAACTGAGACCCAGAGCAGCCACCTGATGACACCAAAGACACAGAACCAGGTCCCGCGTTTCCTGCTGCCCTGGCCAGGGCTGGGGACGCCCAGGACTTGCTCACCCTCAGCCAGCGTGCCCGACCCTGAGACCCACAACCAGGGAGATGTTCCTTGGGGGCTCCTCGCTGTGGGCTACGGCTGGGTTCAGAGACCCTCCTGCACACTCTGCCGCCTCCGCTGAGCCCCTGGGTGAAAGGCTTCCCAGGTGGGAAGGGGTGCAAGATCCCTGGTTCTGTGTCATCACTGAGCTCGTAAGTGGCAGAACAGGGACGTCAACCTGGTCCGTCACCCTTAACCACTGTGTCAAGGGCCCCTTCAGAGCCAAGCACCAGTCCAGCCGCCCTTTCCTCCCTTGCTCTCTCGTTCTTTCCCTCCTTTAGTAAATACCCTGTCCTGCGGGCAGATGGATAATCCACAACAAACTCATAAAAAGGAGATTTCAGAGGAGCTTCAAAGGACGAAGCAGGGCGAGGGCCGGGGGTGCTTCCTTGGTGGGGGCTTCTCTCCCAGGAGGTGATAATGAAGCTACATCCTGAGGGATGAGGGGCTCACCACTCCAGTATTTGGCAAGAGACCCCCAAGTGCAGCATTTTGAAAATGGGGCATGAGGAGAAGGCCCAGGCTGCCTGTCCTGTGGACCGGGGACCCAGCAAGCCACAGCTACCTCAGGACAGCTGGCCTCGCCGCCCAGTCAGTGTTGGGCAGATGGATGGACTGTGGAGCCAGGAAAGAAGGGCCGGTCAGTGAGGCCCAGGGCCTGCTTCACTGAGCTGAGGCCTGGCTTGTTGGTGGGACCCGCTGGGTTCTGCGGCCGGGTTGGGCCTGGGTCCTCGGCTGCTCACCACCGACTCTGGCACTAGGGGGGGCGGGGGCTGCAGGCTGTGGCTCCCACCTGGGGCTTTGCAGGTGCAAATCACTAATGGAGAAGGCTCTAGACTCCCAAACCCACGGTCCAGTCGTGAGCTCTGTGGCCAGCTGTGGGGCTCAGAGGCTGACTCTTCCCTGGCCTCCCACCCTAGGCTTGTGCTAGGCCATGGCCTCCTGGTTTTCCACAGGCCTCAGCCGGTGGCCCATGCAGAGGCAGAGCAGGGCCACCCTCCAGCCATCTCCACAGCCCAGATCTCTGAGTACAGACTGAGCCGTGGTATCCTCAAGGGAGAAAAATGACCCAGCCCCACCCAGTCACTTTACGACTTGGCATAGGTTTTAACATTAACACCTCGTGGTGGTGGCCAGAACCCAGGTGGAGCCAGCCCTGAGGCCCCACGGACACCTTAGAATGGGCCACTCTCCTGAGTCTGTGTCCACAATGCTCTCCCAGGACCCTGAGAGGAGCTCCCAGGACAGCAGCAGGCACATTGGTTTTAAAATTTAAAAACCAGAAGATAAAAACCTGGGTCCTTGGAACAGGTCACCTCACCTATGGTCCTGTTTCCTCAGTTGTAAAACTTGAGTGACATCCTCTCCCTCCAAGCCTGGCTACAGATTAAAGATGCAAATGAAGGTCAGACCGTCCTGGCGCTCAGTAAACCTGAACCGCCTCCCACTGCCCATTTTTTCTCGCTTTAGTATATTTTATGCCCCCCGCTGTCCCTGCCGCTGCCTGCCATGTTGCTAACTAACTGTGTGTGTCCGGACATGAGACTCTTTCTCTCTGGCCTTCCAGCATTTGGGACCTGAGGACACTTCAGGATTCACGTCTTGTACACAGCCTTTCAGGTAAGAACAAACTAAAGACCAAGGTCAAAGCCAAAGCTGAGATTTAGCCTTGATGAGGCCTTGATGAGGCCTTAGCCGTGCTGTAAGAATCCCAGCCAGGGGCTAATCCCTGGACCCTGGTTCCCCACCACCCAGCCCTGCAGCCTAGAGCCAGGCTCTTCCCCTCCCTGGGCCTCAGTTGCCCATCAGAACATAAGGGTTGGGGCTTTCTGATACCTTCTCATGCTGTTGTTAGCCAGCTCTGAGATTTCGTGATTCTCTCATCAGCAGGATGGCAGCTTTGGCCACACGGAAGCCACCAGGGCGAATTATTTAAGAAGTCCAAAGAGTCCCAGGCAGGTCACACTCACACCTTTACTTGTACCACCCCCTCTACTAGGCATGCCCTTCCCACCATGCCACACACGTACCGTACACCCAAGTGCATTCTGGGATCTCCTGAGGACAGTGCCTGGGTCTGACCCAATCTGTGTCCAGCGCGGGTCCTGGCACACGGAGGGGTAAGAATCTATCAAACAGATGAAGGAATGAATGAACGAAGGCTAGGCCACCGTCCAAGGCAAATGGCAGCCAATGGACCTCCCTCTGTCTTGCTGAGGGCCAGTCCCCTGCCTGGTCCATCTACCCCAGCAAGCGGCCTGGGCCCACCTGGCCCCTGGAGTCACTAATGAGCATTGATCCCAATGTGTCCCATCCATCATCCTGCTCGAGCGCCTTTCCTTAAAGAACATTAGGGAGCAAATGTATCATCGGTGACCGGAGGCCCAATAAAGCAGGCACCTGGCGAAATTTAGTATTCAACTCGTAAAGGCCTTAAAAGCATTTTTCAATTATGAATGGCCTGGGGGGAGTCATTCTCTCTTCGCCGGGGGATGAATAAAGATGGAAAATAATAGTATATCAATATTGTTGCAACTTAGCAGGATTAATCTGGAAGAGTTAAAGTCCTTGCTTCTCCCCGCAGCGCATGCGCTCAGGTACGATAGGAAGGACTTGACCAAGGTAACCGTCATGGGGACCCCTGTGGGCACAGCCACCTCCCAGTGAGCGAGTCAGTGTGCCTTGACCTTCTCTTTACCGCCCCTCTGGCCTCAGCCCAGAACATTCCCTGGCTCTGAGCAATCTCCTTACCCACACGAGGCCTCCAGGGCCAGCCTCCTCCTGATGATCGCCAAAATCCGCAGCATGGTTAAAAGGGTCTTTATCCATGACGGTTACTCCAACCTATATGTGTGATAGAATCTCCTAGAACTATACAAAAAATTAAGAATATTGTAAAAACTGGGTGAGGGTCCATTTCCATACTATTTCCACAAAATATTGTGAATTCCCTAAATTCAATCCCCGGTACTCCCCCCTCCAAAAAATTTTTTTTCTAAAGAAGAAATCATAATAGAAAATACAAAAACTACATTTAAAAATTTAAAAGCAGTTTTTGCAGGAGGAAAGGGAACAGGCCTCCTTCATGGACGTTTAAATAGGCATAAAAGCTGTACCTGTTTTGCATGCCCTGGTGTGGCAGGCAGAATGAGGCCACCGTCACATCCAAACCCTGAGCCCCAGAACCTGTAGGTGTGTTAGGTTTCAGGCCAAAGGGAATTAAGGTTGCTAATCAGTTGACTTTGGAACAGGAGCTCATCTTGGGCCACCATGTAACCACACGGTCCTTGTCAGTGGGATAGGAAGGCAACAGTCAGAGACTTGGAGGGGCTACACTGCTGGCTTTGAAGATGGAGGAAGAGTTCACAAGCTGAGGGATATAGGAAGCTTCTAGAAGTTAGATGGGCAAGGAGACAGACTTTCCCACAACCTCAGAAAGGAACACAGCCTTGCCCACACCTTTTAGCCCAGGGAAACCCATTTGGGGTTTCTGTCTCTGGATTTGTAACACAATACGTGTGTTTTTTACACCATCCATAGGAAACTAACTCATCTAGTAATCAGTTTTGGGATTCAATGCACACCTATTCTTAGACTCAGTAATTTTACTCCCAAAGAAAATCCTCGGTCTGCATTAGGATACAGCTAGAGTGAGAAGATATGTACAAGAATATTCATGGCTATATTTTTCAAAATGATCCACCTAGAAATCATCCACATGTCCATCCATCGGGGATGGAGAAGTTTACTGTGCTATATTCCTATAATGGAATATTATACAGCAGTAAAAACATGGGTGGATTTCATAACACAATGTCGTATGAAAGAATCATAAAAATTTCTAGAGTAGGATTTATTTACATAAAGTTCCAAAATAGGCCAACCTTAAAAAGTACATTATAAAGGGTTTTTAAAAAATAAAACTATAAGGAGAAGAAAGAATGATTAATACAAAAAGATGAGAAGGACCAAGACCCATAAGGAGGCTCTCAGTCACCCTGATTTCTGGAGCAAGTTGGTGCAGTTGGTTTTATCATTATAATTATAGATATTACATGAATAATTATATATCATTATAATTATCATTACTTTACCAGTACGTGAATGGTTGAAGATCTCACCCAGTGGGCAGCATAGTTTGAATGAAATAAGCAGTCTTCAGTGTCCCTGCTGTGAGCTCTCACTGGACCTTCGCCATGTCACTCAGCAAGACAGACGGGATCCTTCACCTTCATTTTATAACAGGGGAAACTGAGACTGAGGAGCTAAGGGACTTCCTCCAGGTCACCTGCCCACTCCAGGCCCCATCTCCAGACACTCACTCCTTCTCTCTGTGCTCTAGCATCACTGAGTCCAGGAAGTGACAAGACAGCAGAAGAGAAAATAAGAATTTCCTTCTAACTTTAAAATCTCAAAAAGGGGAAGTCAAACACTTTCACAGAAATTTCTGGAGATTAAGTGAGGAGCGAGAGAGGACTCCCCTCCCCTCGGATGCGTGAAGATTCCTGGCTGATGGGAGGGCCAGTGTGTGGAGTAGGGTGAAAAGAGGGACCTGGGTGCATTGGAAGTGGCAAGGGGTGGTGGAGAGGTGGTGGTTCCCAGGAGAGGAGGGCCTCCCGTGTATTTCCCCCAGGTTTAGTATTAGGGGAGGAAAACAGAATGTCAGATGGCTTCAAGGGATCTGAAGAAAATCCACAAATCTTACTTCCAGACAGTACCCAGGGGTCAGCAGGATCTCAGAGTATCAGTGGCTGGAGTGTGAGGGCTGGCGGGGCCTTGGAGAGCTTCAGTGAGCTTCCTAAAACCAGTTTTGGACGGAAGACATAAATAACCAAAATCTGAAATGAGAAAAAAGTAGCTAACACTATAGAACCTAGAGATATTAAAAACATTTAAATAGTAATAAGATGTTGTGTGGTTTTACACTCATAAAGTCAGTAATTTAGATGAACTGGAAAAAAATTCTTCAAAAAGTTCCTTACATAAACTGACAGAAAAAGAAATAGAAAATACAGATAGTTCTATATATTTTATTTCATTATTTTTTTTGGTACCATGGACAGAACCCAGGGGTGCTTAACCACCTGAACTACATCCTCAGCCCTATCTGTCTGTCTGTCTGTCTATCTATCTATCTACCTACCTACCTACCTACCTACCTGCCTATCTATCTATTGAGTCAAGGTCTCATTATGTTGCTTAGGACCTTGCTAAATTGCTGAGTCTGGCCTTGACCTTGTGATCCTCCTGCCTCAGTCTCCTGAGTCACTGGGATTAGAGGCATGCACCCCTGTGCTTAGATACATATTTTATTTATTTTTGACTGTCCTAAATTGCTTATTAGGTATGAACTTTACAAACATCATGCCTATATCAGTGGTACCAGTGAAGCTGGAGAGCACTGTACCTTCCCCAGGCTGCACAGTGAAGACCACCAATAAAGTGTGGAACTTGTGGCCCTTTCCAAGGTCATGACTCTTGCTGTCTGCAGGTGTCAGCCTGAGCATCTCCCTGTGTTTGTGGATTGGTTTGGGGTTTCTTCTGACAGCTTTGCATATTGGATCCACTTGGAAACCCTCAAGAATCTGTGTGTGGAAACTTCACCAACCCAGTAAGGATTCAGGACTCTCAGGACCACAGAGTGACATCAGCTCATCCTTCAGCAACAAACAGAAAAAAAACCAATAAGGATATGAATTTACATATCATCCTTGAACAGGGCCTGATCTTCTCTGTATCCTTCCAACTTTAGTATATGTGCTGCCAGGCAAGCTCCATTCTATATTTTTTAAACATTTTTTAGATGTTGATTGACCTTAATTTTATTTATATGTGGTGCTGAGAATCAAACCCCGGCCTCACACATGCTAAGCAAGTGCTGTACCACTGAGCCACAACCCCAGCCCCATTCTATACTTCTTAAGGAAAATATTATTTTGAAATTCCCATGAAGAAAATTTTAGGTTAGACACAGATGGCTTCATCGATGAATTCTTGCAAACATATATATGAAGACTTGATACCAATCTTACACACACTTTCAAAGAATAACTTTAAAATAACATTTTCTAACACATTTTTGAAGCCAGTTTAAACTTGATAAGAAAACATCTCAAGAAAGAAAATTGCAAAACCATCTCGATCCAGTAACCCCTTGAAGCTCAGTTGTTCATTTGGAAAATGAAGATAACAGAAGTTATCTTTCTTGGAGAGCTTGTGCGAGGATTAAATGAGGTAGAAGCAAAAATCTTGGCCAAAGTAAAAGGAGACCAAATCCATACATATAAAGATTATTATAGTCATAACCACATTGCATCCCCTGTCCCCAGGAAAGAGAAGTTTGGTGTAACATTTTAAAAACAGGTATTATATATTAAATATACTATAGTAAATATATAGTGGAATAAAGTCATACAATAATTTCAAAAGATTAAAAAATCATTTGACAAAATTCAACCCCCATTAAAGTGTTCCAAAGTCTCATGTGTTAAGAGCTTGATCCCCAGCTGATGGGAGTTGGTGGAATCTGTTGGGAGGTGGAGCTTAGTGGAAGGAAATTAGGTCAGGGGACTCTCAGAGGTCCAACCCCTTCCTTCCCCTCTCCTCCCCTCCCCCTCCCTTCCTGGGCACCATGAGGTGAGCATCTTTACTCTACCATACACTCGCTTCCATGATATTTTGCCTCACTGTAGACCCAAAAGCAATGGAACCAACTGACCATGGACTGAAACCTCTAAAACCACGAACCAAGATAAACCTTTCCTTTCTTAAGTTGATTTTCTCGGGTATTTTGTCAGAGCAACAAAAGGCAGCTGACACACTACTCAATCATGATTGAAAAACTCTTAAAAATACAAAAAGGATGGAAAATTCCTTAACCTGATTTTTAAAAAGTACCTAGAAAAAACCACAGAAAGCATCATAACTAAATAGTAAAATATTGAGAATTTTTCCGAGATTGCTAACAAGGCAGTTGTGTCTACTATCAATCATTTCTCTTCAACATTGTACTGGGCATTCTAAACAGAGCAATAAGACAAGAAAAAGAAATGAAAGGATTGAGGATTATAAAGGAAGATGCAGGAGACAATGTTGCTCTGTCCATAGAAAGCCTAAAATAATTTATAAGTAAAATTATGTGGCAAATTTAGCAACAATTGTATTTCTGTGTTAGTAACGTTAATTCGAAAATGAAATGTAAAAATATGTAATTTACAACAGAACCAAACTGATAACAAATAACTAAAAATAAATCTAAAGTGAGATGTATGCAACTTCTAAACAGAAAACTATAAATTATCATTCAGTGAAATTAAGAACATAAATCAATGGAAGGCTGCATACCATCTTCATGGATTCAGAAATTCATTATTGTAAAACCATCTATTCTGCACAAATAGAACTCTGGATTTAATGCAATCCAAATCCAGATCCCAGCAGGATTTTTGTTGTTGTTGTTAAGAACCAACATGTTAACTGGGCACCGTGGCACACGCCTGTAATCCCAGTGACTGGGGTGGCTGAGACAGGAGAATCGCGAGTTCAAAGCCAGCCTCAGCAATGGCGAGGCACTAAGCAACTCAGTGAGACCCTGTCTCTACATGAAACACAAAATAGGGCTGCGGATGTGGCTCAGTGGTAGAGCGCCTGCCTCGCATGTGTGAGGCACTGGGTTCGATCCTCAGCACCACATACAAATAAATAAATAAAATAAAGATAAAAAATTTTATGAAAATGCAAAAGGTTGAGAATATCAGAAACAATCTTGAAGAAGGATGAATGTTAAAGAACTTAAACTACCATAAGTCAAGACCTATTATAAAGCTAAAGTAATTACAACAGGGTGGTATTCATATTAGGAAAGAGATGAATGGAGTCTAAAAATCAGGAGCCTTCCATTTCTTGCACTCCTACGTTTGTTGACAGGTTTTTACCCACTGCACAACCATAGATCCCACAGGGCATCTAATGGGTGGACCTTGACTCTGTCCTGGGAGTCAGGATTCCTTCCTTGGGGAAATGCTGATAGACCTGAGATCTGCAGAAAAAACTGAAGGAGCACATACTAAGGCCCTGTGTGGGCAGGGAACCCGGCCTCTCCAAGGAGCTGGGAGAAGACTCGCGAGGCTGGAACACTGGGAGAGAGGAGTCAGTGGAAGGAGTCAGTGGAAGTCAGCTGTGATCAAAAAGGTCAAAGGTAAGCATAGCCTCCAGGGCCGCAGTAAGGAGTATGACCTCATCCCTAAGGTCCCTCACACCTGCTCAGTGTCTTCCTTCCCACAGACCATGAGCTCCGTCATGGCAGAGGCTGGATCTGTGTCACAGCTAGAGTTTGGGTCTGGAATGTCTCCCAAAGGCCCACGTGTTGAGGGCATGGCAGCCGGGGTGGTGCACTGCCCACCACAGGCCCCCGACTGGAACCTCCAAAGCAGTGAGCCAAAGCAAAGCTCTTCTTTTTGGAGGCTGACGACCTCAAGCATTCTGTTACAGTATCAGGAAGCTGACAAACGAGGTCACCCGGGTGGCGGTGGAAGGTGAGTCGGGGTTTCAGTGAATGTGTGGATGGCAGCTGGGACCAGAGCCAGGGCTAGGGGCCAGGGTCTGTACCTGGCCTGTACCTGGGGGGCATGTGGCAGCCTCTCTCTGGAACACCACCAGGTTGTGGAGGAGGGAAGAGAGTCATGGCCCTGTGTCCCTCACACCTCCCTTCCATCCCTCTCCTGCTCACACACTGGCTCCGTCCACACTGGGCTTATCGGTGTGCGAGCTCTTCCCCACCACAGGGCCTTTGCACGGGCTATTCCCCAGGTCCAGATCAATGCTTGAGCCCAACTCTTTCTAGGCCTGGCTTTTGCCATTTTTAAGGGCTCAGCTTAAATGCCACAGCAGAACGACACCTCGCCCACACATTATTCTCTCTCATTACTCTGTTTATGCTCTTCCTGTCACTCACAAGCTGAAATTATGGTCACGTAATAGCATTATAGTTTGCTGGTGTTTCTCCCCTCCCCATGGGAACACTAGCTTCCCAGGAGTGCACGGGTCTGTCCTGTTCCCCACTGGGCCTCTACCTCAGGGCCAGCTCAACTGGTGGCAGGAACAAAAGGCCAGCTGGAGACGGGAGGGCCTAGGCTGGCCCAGGCAGCCCGGGGCATCTAGCACCATGAGCCCCACCCCCACTGCCACCCCCAGGGTGGCATCGCCTGCCCTGTCCTGGCGCATCTACTGCTCTTAGAACCAGAAGGCGCATCACACGCCACCTAGAACACAGAAGCAGCAGCGACCATTTGCCAAGTGGCCACCCAGGGGCTCCCCATGTTCACTGTGAGCTGGGAGGTGGGTCTCACCGTCCCTGATGTACAGATGAGGAAACCGAGGCTCCGGGCAGCTGGCGGGTGTGCCCACATGGCCGTGCATCTCCCAGTGGAAAGAGCTGGAGTTTCTGAGCCAGAGACCCGCTCCAGCAACACACAGGCAGGTCTTCTGTGCCTCCTGATGATTTCAGAGCCAAGGACTGTCAAGAGGCCAGCAGGGCAGATTCATGACCTCCAAAGGTGCCCATGTGGTCATCCCTGAAACCTGTAAGTTAGTTCCACGGCAAAGAGACTTGGCAGGTGTGATTACAGGAAGTCTCCTGAGATGGAAGAGAGCCCAGGATCAGCTCTGGGCCTGCCTGGATGAGGGAGGCAGGCGCCAGTCCACAAGGGGCAGAGGGTGGCTCTAAACGTGGAGGAAAGAGGCCCAGAGCCCAGGGATGCTGTGTCCTCTGGTGGCTGGAAAGGGCAAAGGACGGATTCTCCCGGAGCCTGGAGAAGCGCAGCCCCACCCACTCCTGGCTTCAGCCCTTCGGGACTCGGGACCTACAGAAGTATACAGAAACAAAATTGTGTTGTTTAAAGCCAGCCAGGCACAGGTGGTGCACGCTTGTGATCCCAGCCGCTGGAGGGGCTGAGAAAGGAGGATCATGAGTTCAAAGCCAGCCTCAATTTAGTGAGGCCCTAAGCACCTTAGGGAGACCTTGCCTATAAATAAAATATAAAGGGGGCTGGGGATGTGGCTCAGTGGTTAAACTTCCCTGGGTTAAATCCCTGGGACCCAAACAAAAACAAAAAAAACAGTAAGTTAGTGGCGTTCACTGTGGCAGCAGGAGGGACACCCACAGCCCTTGTTGGGCTGGCCATGTGCCCCTCCCCAGGCTCTCCCTGCGCTGTCTGTTCACTGACCACAGGAGCCCAGCCTGTGGGGTGCGGCACACAGTAGGTGTTCGGCGATGACTTGAGGGCACAGTCCCATGGCCAGAGAGAGGAATTCACGGTGAATCCAGGAGGAGGGGCCTGGAGGACCCGTGGGTGAGGCCAGGCAGGGACGGTGGGTGGGCTGGGAGCGGCGCTGGTGCCAGCCGCTGAGCAGATACAGAAACCAAAATCCCACAGCCAAAAGGGTCCACCAAGCTAGGCCAGCTGCTCCCATTTTACACACACCAATGTGAAGCCCAGAGAGAGCATGTGACTTGACCAAGGTCACTCAGCCCATTGACAGCCAAATATCATCACCGACTCGGGTGGCAAAGACCACCCTCATCTGGGGACCTGGAGTGGTGGATCCCCTGACAAGTGGGGTGCCTGAGATCAAGGGAGAGGGATGGGGAGCTGACCCAGCAAGCTCCAGGGTCTCTGTCCAGCTGGGACTGAGGTGCCACAGGGACCTGGAGCCCTGGGCTCTGGCCCAGCTCTGCTACTGTGCAGCGTCCAGCAAGCCCTCCCAAGCCTGGGTGTCCCCGTGCGACTGACCTTGATCCGCAAGGCTTTTCTGGCTGTTGTGCGGTGTGACCTACCTTCAGGCCTGGCTTGTCCCCAGTGCTTGTCCCCTAACTCAGCTGGGGCCCCAGTGGCTTCTCAGCAAGCCCTTCCCCTCTCCAGCTCCGCCTGGAGCAGGGGACACGCAGGGGCCCAGCCCCCCACTCAGGGCTCAGCAACAGGTGTTTTCTACCTGTCCTGATCTTTGTCCCCCTCCCCCACCCCTGCCAGCACCCCTGCTGTCCCTGGGTCCCAACAGCAGACATGGGGGACTCCATCTGGAGGGGACGCTCGGAGTACTCAATGCCAGAAGGAATCTGGCCTTCATGCCTGAGTCTTTCCTGCCCCCACACCCTGTCACTGCCCATCCTGGTCCTCCTGCTGTGACCACCCCTCACCCCTGTCACTTGTGCCCTGCAGGCTGACTAGACTGTCTCCTAAGGCCTCAGAAGCCTTCAGACTTCTCCCAACCCCAGCTCGTTGGTGTCATCCATCTACAGAGACTGAGCATCTCCCCAAACCACTCAAATTTTGTCCTACAGAGAAGCCTGCAACAAAGTTAATCCTGATATAAAAACCAATGCACAGAGAGACTCAGCAATTGCCCGGAATTTGCACAGCAAAGATATGGCACCCCAAAATTTAATATCTTTACCCAGCACCCCCAACACTGCCTGGCAACTTCCTCCAGCAGCCTGAAGGACAGGGAGAGCAGCCAGGCCTGCTGACTGATGTCCAAGACCACACTGATGCTATTCTTTCCTCGAGTGAGCTCCGCCCACCCTGTGCCAGATTTAGCCATTTAATGCAGCCGGGCCTGCCCAGCTCTGCCTCTGAGATAGCTCTGGAGCGGGGCTTTGAACGCCTGCCCAGAGACACTCAGCTTAAAACCCTGGGAACCAGAAAAAAAAAAAATCGACCACATTTAATGGAGCCGTCAGCAGGACGGTCTGAACCGTCCATTATGCGGCCCTGCCCGCCTAGGGAGCCCAGCCGCGTGGCCGCCTGACCACAGCATTAAGGCGACATTAGCCCGCAGGCCAGGCTGGGGGAGGAGCTACCAGAGTCCCAGGCCCAGGCCGGCCTCCCCCACCCCTCAAGGCCCAGGGCCCCAGGGATTCCTGGTGCCACTCCTCAGGGGGCAGGACAGCGACAGCGACAGCGGCCTCATTAGGTAAGTCTGTCCCTGCATCCTCAGGACCCCCCTCAGGGACAGCCCCGGGTGTGTCTCAGAGCTGTTAGGGCTGCTGTCTGAGCTCTGCTGCAGAAGCAGAGGTGGTATCAACGAGCCCCCGGGAGCCCCTGGCCCCCGGCAGTGTCCTGGCCAAAGCCTGAAGGGCCACATTCCTGCTGCTTTCTATTTGCTATTTAAAAAATGCCCTCCTGACCATCTAAGTTGTGCCACCACACTGTCCCCCAAAACGTGTTCCAGGAACCATGAGTCTCTCAAGATGTCCCTGGGAAGCACAGAGGGCAGGGGTCTCGGGAGCCGGGGAGCCTGAGCAGCTCTGCGACCCCGGGATGCTCTGAGGAGTCCCGCGGCTGAGCCGGCCCTCTCCGCATGTCCCAGACTTCCTTGATTCTAGAACCTTCCCCTTACCTTGGCTGAACACCCAGGGCCACCTCGCAGACCCGTATCTCTGGGAATACACTTTGGAAATGGCACTTTGGGGGTCTGATCTCTCTCCTTCCCCCAAATCCCAACTGTGCCCCGAGGTTTCAGTTACAGGGTTTCTTGAAACCTGTGAAGAATGAGGTGCCTCGGGCCTTGGGTTACAGGGAGACCTGAGGGTCAAAGGACAGGCCCACCCAAGATCAAAGGAAGGAACAGGGACCCACCTCTTGCTGGGGGGTGTGCCCCTGGTGAGATGGGCATGTGGGTGCCCGAAGCAGGGATTCACCCGGGAGGCAGGCGTGACCTCTGGTCGGAGCCCTCCCTCAGAACCACAGGCGTGGGAACCCTGAGCCCTGGAGGTGGCCTCTGCACCCTGTCCAGCAGCCCCGGGTCCTGGTGTAAGCCAGGATGGGAAGGCATCAGGAACCTGGCTTCTGCTCCTGCTCTTCCTGATGGCCTGCTTTGTGACCCAGGGAGGCCTGTGACCTCTCTGTGCTGGCGGCCACAGCTCTGAGCCCCAGAGGCCCCACTGCAGGGCCACATATCTTCGGCTGTTCTCCCAGGAATCTTGGGCTGACAAGGGCTCCGAGGTTTCCTGAACACCTTCCTCGGGCCGGCCCCGTGGGGGGTGACGGAGTCTGCTCACCCCCACTTCTCAGAGCTGCGCCGTCTGTGGCCACATAGCTGCACACGAGGCCTCGCAGGTCCTTTCCTGTGGACTCTCCTGGGCCCCAGAGGCATCTGTGTGACAGACTGCATGCTCCAAAGACGGCCACCACAGCAGTTCCCACCCCACGGGTCTACGCGCACTGTGACCATGACCTCCCCATTCCCTCCTTGATCCTGGGTGGGCCTGAGACCTCAGCGGAAGTGAGTCTTGGGCATGACCCTCCCCCCAGCCCAGACCATGCCCAGATCAGAGATGACAGTGCAGTGACTGTCACACCCGAGTCTCCGTATTTGGGACAACACCTTCCACCATAGTGGACAACCAGGACTCTTGTCTGCAGCCCACCTTTGCAGGGTGGGGGGGAGCTGCCACACCCTGGAGTGTCCCTGTCCCTCCTGTCCCTTACTGAACCCAAACATGCACCCAGCCAGCTTCCTGTCACACGGTCAAGACACACTGCTGAGACGAGACAGAGCCCATGCCCCAGTCCGGTGGGTTAGAGCAGGGTGCTGTTGGCAACCAGGACCTGCAGCTCCTGTGGAGACCTGTTTTCTGGAGACTCAGGGAATCTGAAGAAAGTGTAGACTTTTTTTAATACTAATGTGTCCATCCTGGATCCTCAGTTACGACAAATATTCCACACCAATAGGTGATAAAAAGAGAAACGGGGCCCAGGTTATATGGGAACCCTCTGAACAATTTTTCCAAATAATTCTGTAAATCTTAAGCTGTTCTACAACAAAAGGTTTAGGAAGATAATCTATTCTCCTTTATTAGAATTGCCCTCATATCATCCACCACGGGCCAGAGGTTGAGGTATGCTCTTTCGATACCAGTTAGCTGTCCTGAGGACTCAGCTCAGAGATAGGCGGCCAGACCCTGCAGGAGGCGACGCCCCTGTCCTTGCTCCCCAGGAATCTCCTCTCCCCAAGGCAGGCTGAAGCAGGGGGCAGAGTGGCCCACGCCCCGTGGTGACTCTGCCCCGTCCTGCCTTTCCCTCCCTGAGCCTTAGTTCTGTCATTGGAGGAATGGGACAGAGATGCAGGGTGTCCTGAGGGGAGGAGAACACAGGCAGGGACTGTGCTTCTGCAATGACATGAATGGCATCTGCTTTACAGAGCAGAAGCTGAAACCCAGAGGGAGGGGCACGGTGCCAGGCCAGTCTGCCACCTTCCCAGCTTTCTCAGCCTGGGACACTGGGAGTCTGTCTCCATGGTTGGTCCAGGGTTCCACTGGTGGTGTTCAGGGACCACAGAGTGACCAAGATTTCATGACTTGTGGAGCCATCGACCACTCCAGGTTGACCAGCCCTCCCAGCCCTGCTGCTCTGAGCTGAGCCAGGTCCCCCACAGCCCCACAGGACCACGTTCCAGCACCTGTCATGTTCTGCTCTCTGAGGTGCCCTGATGCCCACTGCAAGCCCTGCATACAACAGGAGCACAATAAATGAGTACTGGGTATTCCATCCTCCAAGTGGACTGGCTGCCCTTATAGAGTCTTGTCCACAGGTAAAGGTCCCTGGCTGGCCAAGGCATCTGGGCAAAGCACCTGTCAGAGGCTATAGGGGAGCCTTCCCTTCCTGTGGGACACCCACCACCAGGCTGCCCCGTCTCTCCTGTCTGCCCCTCCTCTGCTCTGGACAGCAAAGCCGAGCTCCCTGGGCTTCTGCGGGCTCTGATGGGCATCAGGGAAGGATGCAGAGGGGCAGCTTGCAAAGACGCTCAGCAGCCCCACGGGGAGCATGCTTTGTGCTTGAGAGCTGGTGTCCACACCCTTGGAGGAAACTCAGAGAAGGAAGGTGACCTGCCCAAGGTCACACAGTTAGCAGGTGGCCAGCTCTCATCTAGCCAACATTTTGGGGGTCGGGAGGGTAGAGACGCTGCCCCGGACCCTGTGGTGTCTCAATTTCTTGTTCGATGAAAAAGGGACATTATATCTGCTTGTAGGGCTGTCTGGGGATGCGATGAGTGAATACCTAGAAAATCCTAGAGCTGTGCCTGGCTCTCAGTGCACACGGTGGCTCCCACGACCCAGCGCATCCCCAGCTCACAGCCAAGCTGAAGAAGCTCTGGGGTCCACCCAGTCCACTCTGCTGGGGCACGGAGGAGAAACAGCCCCTCTGCTGCCCTCTCCCAGCTCCCTGCCCAGCCCTGTGCACTTGGCAGGGCGTGGGGGTTGAGAGCTGTGTCCTGGTCCCCTCCTCTGCGTCCTTGCTGGGGCTGCTGCCAGAGACAGTCTTAGCAGGTTCTAGAAAGTTCCACACAGTTCAGGTTTGGGCCCCAGTCCTCCGTCCCCATCTGGTTCCTATGCCAAGAGCCCCACCTTTACGGCACATATCCATGGACCTGGACATTGAAGCATTGACACGGCACTCGTTTATGGAGCTCCTATTGCATACAGGTCCTGCAGTGAGCTGAGGACCCCTCAGAGAACAGAACCTGGGTGGGAGAGACAAGAGACCAGAGGTGAGCTCTACGACAGGTGCTAGAATATGGTCCCTTGGAGCTGAGGAACCACCTGGCTCAGCTTTGAGCAGCAGGGCTGGGGAGGGACCAGTCAGTCTGCCCCGAGGTGTGGATCACTCTCCAATGACACAGTGAACCAGACACTTTGATTCTTTTAATCAACAAATATTCATTGAACACATACTATGAGCCAAGCCCTGGTCACAATGGGTGACGTTCCCGGGGAGCCTCCTGGTGAGGGGACGCACTCACAGTCTGCGGGTACACAGAACGGCCCCGGCAGTGGGCATCCTGGCCAACCCTCCCCAGCACACCCCGGGCCTGAGCCCAAACTCCACCTCTGAAACTAAGCTCCCCTTCCTGCCCCCAGCTGGGTCCAGAGAACCACACCCCACAGAGCAGAGGGCCAGCTCTGCTCAGGTCACCACTCCTACAGGCCAGCAGGGACACAGGCCTGGGTGGCAACCCTCTTGCCCCCCACAGGCTGGAGCAAACCTGACAAGGCTGGGGTTGGGACCTCTGGTCCTATTCCAATCCTGCCACCGAGTCACCATGTCAGCCGGCAGAGCCTGCCTCCTCTGGGGCCTCGGTGTCCCCGAGAGGACACTGCCAGCTCTCACCACCTCAGCCCTACCTTGGCTATCTCGGGGGCAGACCTGCCTCTGGGTTTGACCTCCCCAGCGCCAGCTCCCCTCCCAGAGCCTCCAGAAGCATCCACTCGGTTTGGGCGGCTCACCGGGGGGAGACCTGAGGCCTCTTTTAAAAGAGCCGGGCACAGGAGGCCTGCAGACCCTGGCTCCCCTCCCCTCCAGGCCCCATGGGCCTCCTGGGCCTCCTGGGCGCTGTCATCCTGCAGCTGTCACCAGGGGTGCATGCGCTCATTCCACCGGAGGCCCGACCCGGGGCTCACTTATTTCAGACATGACCTTTGATTTCTCGGGTAGAGTGTAAATTACATGTCGCCAGCATAAAATATTAAATCCAATTTATACTTAATTATTGATGCTATTATGTATTCCATAGTAATGGCATCAGAAATCTCAGCCCCCGGCCGTGCCCAGTAAATAGCTTTTTTGCATTAGAGGCTCCTTGAGGTAAGAAATCGTGCTCGGCTCCTTCTTAACCGTATGATTGATGATGATGAGGAAGTTCGTAAATAGTCTTCCAGAAATATTTCTCTGGTCGTGGGTAGCGGGGAGGGAAGGGGCCGTGCTAATTGTCGGGGCTGCGGGGCGGATGCGGCTGGATGCGGCTGCGGCTGCTGGAAGCGCACCGCGCCCTGCGCTCGGGAGGCCGGGAGGGGAGGCCGAGGGCCACAGCGGTTTGCCGGCGGCTTGAAGTCACATGTAATCTTCACGTGGACATCGGGGTTTGTTTTTTTTTTAATTGAAACATTAATAATTCCGGTTTCTTGTAAAATATTCATGGTTCCTGTTGCCGCCTTCAAACCCGCTCTCGGCCGCTGCTTTTAATTTCCAACCCAGCCCGCGCTGCCTCCGCCCTCGACCACCCGAGGCTCCCGCGCAATTTATTAAGTGGAGGTAGCGGTGACCATCGGGTGGTCAGAGAAATCGAGCTCAGGGTTTCTCTGCAGCAACTGGGCGGGAGCCAGGAAGGCCCCGGAGCGGGCAGGGCGGCCGCGGAGCGAACCCTGTTCCCGCCCAGGGGACATCGCAGGGGCTGGCACCGCTGGGCATGGGCGGGGACAGAGGCTGATGGAGGCAAAGGGGACAGTCTGGAGAAAAGTCGCTGGGATGGTGGGACGGCCCCGGGGCAAGGGACAGCAGAGAGGAGGGGAAAGGAGTCAGTTCCAGGGAGAAGACCCAGGTCCAGCTGAGCAGTCTCAGGATGTGCCTTCCTGGCTCCCAGCCTCAGTTTCCCTGCTGGGTAGGTGGCAGCCGTGGGGGGCATGGCTGGTCAGTGCAGCTTGCAGGGAGAGAGGGGAGAGACTCTGGGATACCTGAAAGCCCGCCCTTCCTTAGAACAGATGAGGGGCAGGACCTGAAGCCGGTAGTGACCTCCTGGAGGTGCCACATTCCCAGACCTTTCCATTTTGAGACAAGTTCTAAGTTACTTAGGGCCTTGCTAAGTTGCTGAGGCTGGCCTTAAACTTGCTATCTTCCTGCCTCAGCCTCCAGAGCCGCTGGGGTTACGGGCTTGCGCCACCGCGCCCACCCTTACTCCTCTTGAAAGCCCTTCCGTGCCTCACTCCGCCTGACCTCTGAAACACAGATCCTTCAAAACCAGGGTCAACGTCCTAGGGACACAACCACAGGTGTCCACCCACAGAGCCCACCCCCACGCAACCCAGGCCACCCCAAAGAGCTGCTACTGGAAGGACTGGCTGCCGCCCCAGCTAGTGGCCTGCATCTCCCCCAGCTCCTGGCACGCTGGCCCTGGGGTTGATGCCATTTCACTCAGGGACACTCCCAGGTTTCCCTGGGGCTTAGACTAGGGTGCAGCCCACCAGAGGCCAAATAGAGTCCCAGAATGTCGTCCCTGGAAGCAAACCCAGCTTACCTTTGTCGGTAAGAAAACCGAGGCCCAGAGAAGTGAAGTGACTTGCCCAGCACTGGGGGACGGGGGTGGGGGGTAGAATTAGCCCTGAGACTCTCAGCCGGGATATTCATACAGCCACAGCATCTGGATGGTGGAGCCCTCGTCTCCCTCAGCAGGGGTGGTCAGCCACTTGCACGTGTGGCCCAAGCCAGATCCCGCTCCCGATGCACCTGTGCGCAATCAGAACTATATCCACCACAGCTGGGCACACCAGGGTCCACGCAACGGTTGGTCTGTCCCAGTTTCACCAGGCAAAGCCCTGAAACTCCCATCCTGAGTATCACACCCTGGCCCAAGTGGCCAGGAGGTACAGGGTCCCCAGGAGCCCCAGGAGACAGGCAGGGACATGTCTGATGACCCACCTGCCCAGAGGCACAAGGTGCCTACAGTGCCAATCACAAAGCAGGAGCTGGAGCATGGAGTCTCTGAAGCAGGAAGCCCCCAGCCTCTCCATCAGTCCTACAAGTGATTTTTTTTTCCTACCTGGACCCTAAATTCAAATATAGCATGTTATCACTTATGTAGAAACTGAGAAAAGAAAAACAAAATCCACTATAACTCCACCACCAGAGAGGCACCCTAACAAAATGGAGATGCACTTCTGGTATGTTCTTTAGTCTAAACTCTCCTTTGGGTTTGTTTTCTTTGCGTGAACAGAAACTCCCCAGAGCACAACCTCCCTCCTGCTTTGAGCTTCCTGACAGCTACAGGATTACGGACCCTTCACAATGAAGCTCAGAGCAAATGATGGGCCCCCTGGCCTCCTCCTCTCCCTGGGCCTCAGCTTCCTCTCTGGGCAAGGATGATCTGCACATGCCCGCCGTGCCCAGGGGACCATGGCAGGGAGGCCTCCTGGAGGGGATTCCAGGTTCCCCTTTGAAGCTCCTGGTCTAAAGCCCAAGGGATGGGCCCCTTCTGTGGGGCCAGTGAGGGCCCTGATCCTGCCATGCAGATGAGGAAGGGAAGGAGGAAGGGCCTCTGTGCAGGCAGGCCTGCTGTGGGTGACAGGGAAGACCCAGAGTCCAGGCTGTGGCCCAGAGCTGTTTAAGGGTCCCAGAAGAGGCCTTTGCAGACCTGATGTCCACTTTGGGCTGGCTGATCTAGGGCTCTCTGGGCCCCATCTGGGAGTTTCTGATTCTGTACGTCTGAAAAGAAACGGCTCCCAACCCTCTCGCCCCAGGGCCTACTTTGATCAGAAGGAATAGACCCTAGCTAAGAACTCAATCCAAGGCAAATTAAAGAAAAAGCATAATTTCATGTGATTCCATGTATGAATATGGATGAAGACTGGGACCAAGTGGCTGTGTGTGGAGGAGCCCCAGGGCCAGCTGCTCTGCGTGGGAAGGCCCTGGAATCGGGGACTAGCAGCTGGGGAGGGGGAGAGAGAAACAAAACACCAGTTCTTTGGTTGAGGCTCTAAGGAGAGACAGCCAAGAAGTCTCTGCTTTTGGGGTGTGGGTGAGACATTTCCAGGAGCATGACATCTGGCGTCCACAGGGAAGCTGGACCCTGCCCAGTGCAGCAGCCACCCCCGCTGTGCGCCCCCAGAAGACGCCTGCTGCACCCAGCACCTGGTGCTGGGGAGCTGGGGGAGGATGAGGACAGAAGGGTGGGGCCTGATGAGATCAGCAAGAGAGAAGGCCATCTAGGGAACCAGGATGGGCCAGGAGCAAGTGACCACAGGACACTGAAGGCCGTGGCACAGAATAAAGGATAGGGAGAACAAATGGCCTTCTCCCCAAATGTTCCAGAGGACCCTCAAAAAAAGAGGATGGAATCTCTTGGTATATCAGTTCAGACTTGGTATGATTGCATAGTGAATCATCCCCTGGAAAAGAAAAAAAGTGAATTAAACAAACAAACAAAAAGTTTATTTCTCACATGAATCAAGAAGCAGAGGAGTCCAAGTGTGGTAGTTCTACAATGTCCTTGGTATCCTCAGTTCCTTCTTTCTTTCTCTCCCAGCATCCTTGACTGATAACTTCCATCCTGATTGTCTCATGTTCCAAAATGGTTGCTGGTGCTTCAGCCATCAGGTTTGCATTCCAGGTATGAAGAAGGAAACAGAGGATGGGTAAAAACAGCATGTGCCAACAGTCTAAGTTGCCTTTAAGAGCTTTCCAAATAGTCTCACACAACTTCCACTGGGTTACAAATGCAGTCACGTGGTCACATTAAGCTACATGATGGACTTGAAAATGTGGTTTTTAACAGAGTAAAACAGAAGTTCTATTACTAAGAAAGGAGTAGCCCCTGAAGTCTCTGCCAGACCCGGGTTTCACTCAGTAAGCAAAAGTCTGCTTCCCTCCGACTCCTGCCTAGGGATCCTGGTCTAAATGACAGCCACTGTCTGTCCCTTCTCCTTGCCAGGTTAGCTCGCCCAGGTCCTCCAACTGGTTTTCTGGATGTGGGTCAGGGTGGCCCTAAGACCTCCTGCGCTTCATCCACGGTTCCCACAGAGGCCTGGGACCTGCCTCCACGCCTGGAGCCTGGAAGCCTGCCCTTCCCGTCCAGGTGGTCACAGAGCAAGCCTGCCGGGCAGGAGGAGAGGACAGCAGACCCCAGCCAGAGCCCGCAGGAGCAGTGAGGGCTCAGGAGGGACAGGCCAGGGAAGCGCTGGCCAGGTAGAGGGGACAACAGCGACAGAGGGAAGATGGTGGAAGTTCAAGGAACTAAATAAACAAAGGTGCCGCAGGGGCTGAGGGGTCCTGTGGGAGGGGCTCTGCCGCCCTCGGGAGGCCCCTCGGCCCCTGGCCACCCTCACCCAGGCATCGTGTCCAGAGAGAAATGAGGTCACGTGCCAAGACTCGGCTCCCCCCAGCGTCATCGGCTTCAGCAGCTCGGGTCTCTTCTGGAACGTTCCAGCAGCACAAGGCCACCCCTCATGCTTGGTCAGTGATTTCCCAGAATCCAACTGCTCCTCTTTTTGAAATGGTGCAGAAGCCCCCCTACCCTCGCCAGCTGCCCAGTGCCTGCCTGGCTGTCACTCCACAGGTGAGGATGGCCATGGTGAGGTCGCTTCGGAGGTTCCTGTGGGGCTTGAAGATCTGGACTAAGAGCGCCCTAGCACTCTCCTGTGCTGTCCTCACCCACCTCGGGCTGCCACTTTTTCTTACACATATTTGGTCTCTGAGTTGTCAAGAAACCGTGTAGAGAAAACCAGCGTGGTTGAGTTAAGCCCCAGCGGGGTGCAGACCACAGCCAGATGGCTTCCTTCTTCCTCTATGGTTTCTGCTGCTATCTCAGCTCAGAGCAGGGCTGAAGACAGTTCTCTCAGAGCCCCACAAGTGAGTCTGCCCCCAGCCCTTACCCAGAATCGCTCCTGGCCCTGGGCAATGGACTCTGCCAGTGAGGAATCGGCCCAGTACCAGCCACAGAGACTATAAGGAGAAAAGGAAGAACAAGGCCCCCTTGGACAGGTTGTAAGACATTTCTAGGTGAAATATGGTAGAAAATGGACCAGAGATGGTGGGGAGTGTATACATGAGCCTCACAGATAACGAGAGGCTCATGTCTATATCCCCCCATTGTGTCTGGTCCACCTACAACCAAGAACCACCGCCC
This sequence comes from Geosciurus inauris, assembly GCA_004024805.1. NCBI lineage: Eukaryota > Metazoa > Chordata > Mammalia > Rodentia > Sciuridae > Geosciurus > Geosciurus inauris. Next base: position 173,014 of record PVHX01002066.1, read on the forward strand.
AGAACATCTACAGCTCCAAGGTCGAGAAACACTGTCCTTGAGGGAGGCTCCTCTAGTCCCCCCTGCCAAAGCCTGAGTCCAAGCTTTGGCAAGAGCCTCAGGGAAGAGAGGCTCTGGAGGTTGAGCTCCATCAAGGAGAGGCACTTGGAAAAAAAAAATTGGACTTTCCACAAGACTGAAGTGTAAAACCAAGTCCAGACATGCTCAAGGAGATCAGCCAGTAAGTAAACCAGCTAAAGGAACAAAGATCAGAGACCGTCGGAGGAAGAATCCAGAGTGTCTACAATGAATCATCTACAATATACAGGCAAAATTAATAGACAACGAAACAGGAAAATATAATCCAGTCCCAGCAGAGTTATGGCAACTATTTTGAAAAGAACCAGATGGAAGTTCTAGAGCTGAAAAGTACAATCATTGAAATGAAAAACTCACTAGATGGGCTTCATGGTCATTGGAGATGGAAGAATGGAGACCATGAACTTGAAGGCAGGTCAACAGAAATCACCCAAGTGAAGAATAGAAGCACAAAACAAATGAGAGAGGGGCAGAAGAGAAATGGTGAGACGGAAAGCCATCGTCCCCCAACTTTGAAGAAATGTGACGAGTGAGGCTCCACAGAGAGAACGGGGCTGTGATGTGGTTCTGTGACCCAGAGGGTTGTGTCCTCTGCTGGATGCCCCACAGGGGGCCCTCAAGGCCCCATCCAAGCCCAAAGCCAGTGGTCCTCTGTGCCTCCTGGGGAAGGAGCAGGCTCAGTCACACTTCCTGGTACAATCTTCCCAGTCCAGTTCCATTCACTGCTCTTATTTCAGCCCTGAGTCATGTTTCTAGCATTAGCAGGTCCTCGTCCTCTCTAGAATCAGGGTGAGTAAATTGTGGTACATACGCATAGCCCAGAAAAGGACACTGCCTCCCGGCTCACACGAGAAGGGACCCGTGACAGAGATCCAGGAGTGGGCAGCATGGCCCTGGCCTGAGCCCTGCTCTGTGGCATGCATGGTGCACAGCACCACCACCCAACCCACACACAGAGCTCAGGACACGGGAAACGAAGCCACCTGGGCCACCAGGGAAACCAACACAGAGACAGAAAACAGGAGATGGGGAGGGGTGAGTGATGACCCCGAGCGTCTGATTTGGTCTTTCCATTCATACGTACTTTCCCACTTTCATGGTCAAGCCTTTATTGAGCACCTACTGTAGAGCAGGCCCCGAGGATAGGCCGAGCCTGGATAAGGAGGAAAAGATGGCAGGAAAGCATAGCCTGCATTCCAGAGATGAGGAGGAGAGCAAGTAGCCTTGCGGGAAGGTGAGGTGTCCCTCTGTCCACCCTTCACCCAGCCCTTCACCCTGCCAGTATCTATCAGGAACAACTCTAGGGGAGACAGCTGGAGAGCTCCCAGGCTGTTGGCTGGGGATTCGGGGTTCAGTGGGCCTGGGGAACCACAGCAAGCGGCTGAGCAGTGGGAAAGCAGAAGCAGCAGGGCCTCGCCAGCCTCCCCAGTCACCGGTGGGGCTGCCTGAGCCTCGGCTCTGCTGGAACTAACCGGCTGGCTCCCTCCCTGGGAGCTGGGACCAGCATGGATCTCCTTCCCAGTGAGGCTGGCAGGTGGGAGCTGCCCCTCATTCCACAGTGACCTCTCATCCTGCCCGACCCCACGAGCAGAGCCCGGAGGAAAAGGGATGTCAGGGCTCTAGAGCTCCCAAGGGCTGGGGCTGGGAGCACAGCTGCCAAGATGGAGGACGCTGGGAGGACTTACAGAGACCCACTTTGAAATTCAGTGCTTATCAATCCTTTGTGAGAAAAGTAAAGCAGGAGGCATCACAATGCCAGACCTTAAATTACACTATAGAGCTATAATAACAAAAATGGCATGGTATTGGCACCAAAATAGACATGAAGACCAACGAAACAGAATAGAAGACACAGAGACAAACCCACATAGATAGTTACTCATACTAGACAAAGGAGCCAAAAACATACATTGGAGAAAAGATAGCCTTTCCAACAAATGGTGCCTGGAAAACTGGAAATCCATATTAGCAGAATGAAATTTAACCTCTGTCTCTCACCCTGCACAAAACTCAAAGTGGATCAAGGACCTAAGCATTAGACCAGAGACCCTGCGCCTACTAGCAGAAAAAGAAGGCCCAAATCTCCGCCTCATCAATTCAGGAACTGAATTCCTCAACAAGTCTCCTAAAGCACAAAATAAAATCAAGAATCAATGAATGGGACGGTATCAACTAAAAAGCTTCTTCACAGCAAAGGAAACAATCAAGAACGTGAAGAGAGAGCCTAGAGCCAGGCATGGCGGCACGTGCCTGTAATCCCAGCGGCTTGGGAGGCTGAGGCAGGAGGATCCTGAGTTCAAAGCCAGCCTCAGAAACTCAGCAAGACTCTAAGTAATTTAGCAAGACCCTGTCTCTAAATAAAATATAAAATGGGCTGGGGATGTGGCTCATGGATTAAGTGCCCCTGGGTTCAATCCCTGGTGCCGAGAGAGAGAGAGAGAGAGAGAGAGAGAGAGAGAGAGAGATAAAGAGGGAGGCCCTACAGAATTGGAGAAAATCTTTGCCACCTGCACCTCAGATGGAGCTTTAATCTCCAGGATAAAGAACTCAAAAAAACTTAATGCAAAAAAAATAATAATAACCCAATTAATAAATGGGCAAAGGAACGGAATAGATACTTCACAGAAGAAGAAATACAAATGGCCAACAAAAATATGAAAAAACACTCAACATCTCTAGCACTTAGAGAAATGCCAATCAAAACTACACTGAGATTTAATCTCACTCCAGTCAGAATGGCAATTATCAAAAATACAAGCAACAATATATGTTGGCAAGGATGTGGAGGAAAAAAGGCACACTCACACATTGCTGGTGGGACTGCAAAGTGGTGCAATCACTTGGGAAAGCAGTATGGAGTTCCTCAGAAAACTTGAAATGGAACCATCATTTGACCCTGTCATCCCACTCTTCGGTATACACCCAAAGGACTTAAAATCAGCATACTATAGTGACGCAGCCACATCAATGTTTATAGCAGCTCAATTCACAATAGCTAAACTATGGAACCAAACTAGGTGCCTTTTAACGGGTAAATGCATAAAGAAAATGGGGTACATATACACAATGGAATATTAGTCAGCCATTAAAAAGATGACTTAATGACTTTTGCCAGTAAATGCATGGAACTGTAGACTATCATGCTAAGTGAAATGAGTCAATCCCCAAAATTCAAAGGCCAAATGTTCTCTTTGATATGTAGATGCTAACATGGGTGGAGACTGAAGAATAGAAGTTCGTTGGTTTAGACAAAGGGAAGCAAAGGGAAAGGAGGAGGATGGGAATAGGAAAGACAGTAGAATGAATCGGACAGAACTTTCCCAGGTTCATATGCGAATATGGGACCAGTAAAACTCCGCATCATGACGACTGTAAGAATGGGGATCCTAATTAGCATAAGTTATACTCCCGGTATGTATAATATGTCCAAATACACTCTACTGTCATGAATATCTAAAAAGAGCAAATAAAATTTTTTAAAGGTATTCAGTGCTTAGGTCAGGAAAGAGGACAAGTGGTGGTGTTCGGTGGCATTTCAGGCTCACAGAGTTAGAGATTCTCAGAGCAATGAGTCCCTCTCTTCTCCTGAGACGAAGGAGAAAAATAATAAGGAAACATCTAGCGACCGGGGAGGAGCATGCCCAGGAGACCCTGCCGTAGCACTGCTCCGGAGGACCCTCCAGAGGACACCCTGGGAGGCCACGCCTGCATTTCACATAAAATTGTCACTGTCAACGAATATTCCCTGACAGTGGAAAGTCGCTCCCAACACACCCGTCAGCGGCCTCCAACTCCAGCCTCAGAACCGCCGCAGGGGCTCGTTTGTGGCTCAGTAGGTCTGGGGAGGGTGGAATGTGCATCTCTAACGAGTTCCCAGGTGACCCTGAGGGTGCTGTCCTGAGTCACAGTCTGAGAACCACAGTACCAAGTAATTTAAAAAAGGGGGGGGGGACTCAAAACTACACACAGCAAGATACCACTTTGCTCCATGTCCCTGTGTGATTAAGGTGCGGGCAGTGACCATTCCCTGGAGCGAGGTTAGTCATGGGCTCATGCAATGTTATTTTCAATGTTTTATTGTAATTTCCAAATTCTGAGAATTAACTGGGCCCCCAGTCTCCCCCACTGCCCTTCACCCCTTTGCCTGGTGTCCACGTCACACTGTCCTCAGGTCACACTGTCCCCACACTTGTCCCCGTCAACAGGCAGTGAACACCTCACAGAGGATCCAGCTCAGGCACGTGGACGCCCTCCCATGGGGCCTGGCAAAGCGTCCCCCACCCATGAGAAGCCCAGAAGAACCCCCCAGGCCCAGGGCACCCAGAGCGCCCGTGGGCTCCCAGTCCAGAGGCCGGGGTCAGACCAGAGTCCTGCTGTGGCCTGGCTGCTGTTTTGTTCTGGAATGGCCCACCCAGGGGTACCCAACAGCATAGCCCAACCCCAGACGGCTCCACATCCAGTGCCCTCCATGGAGCCAGGGAGCATTCTGGTGACATGGTGATCACTGGGGATGGACCGCTGTCCAGAGTCCTCGCAGGCCCTGGAGAGCAATTCTTCAGACACAAAGACAGCTACCTGGTGGCACAACCGTCCTAGTTCTGACAGTGCCCAGTGGCAAGACCTCACACAAACGGGCAGGGCATCTCTGCAGCTCATACGGTCCCTTGTCCCATCAGGAGCCTGCATCAGGGAACAGCCTGCAATGCCTGACACTCATGCGTCCCCTCCCAACCTCACCCTGGCAGACGTGGCTGACCAATCACAGCTCCTCTACCACGGAGCCAGGATGTAGCTCCAGAATGTTCCTCACAAGACACTGGAGGCATAGTGCTTCAATCCCAGCCAACACTTAAGATAAAAGCTACTAACATTTACCAATTAATTGAAATATTTTTTAAAATTCAAGAGAAAAGCTATTTCCCATTCCTATCCTAGATCATTCCCTTTTTTGCAATACCAACACAGTGGCCATAGTGAATTTTTGTTACATGAATCCACACAAATGCCTATTACTGTGAAAATGAAATCCTTGGTAGCCACCAACCGTAACGTACCAACTCCAGACCAACTACTTCCTCCTTCCTGGATCCCTTGCCATTCAGTTGGTGCCCTCTGCTGTCCATCATTCTGTACTGCAAGGACCTTCCATCCCCAGCCCTAAGGAGCTGTGAAATCTGACAGAACCATCTCCATCACAGACAGGCCCAAACTCCCTCACCTGACAACCTCCCGGGCAGGTTTGGATGCGTTCAGCTGCGAGCCCAGCCTGGGGTGCTGTGCAGTCACCCCAGCTTCGTCTCCTCCCTCTCCCTAGTCCTCCTGTGTGCCACCCACAGGACTGAGGGCTCCTGTCCAGTCCACTCACTTCTCAGCTGTTAAGACTGAGGCCACAGTGAGGTGAGGGGCCAGCTCAAGGCCACAACCAGTCAGACCGCGGCTCAGGCCCCACACCCCCAGCTCTGGCCTTCATGGCACACCAGGTCCCTGCTCTTCTCCAGAGGATGAGACAGAGAGGAGGAAGCCCCAGCTGTGAAGTGCTGGGTTCCGCTGGGGCGTCTGCCTGGTCCTGCGGGTTACGTGCCCCCGTGTAAACTCCAGGTTCTTCCTGCCGTCCCCTTTGCCAAGGTCTGCCTGACCAGGCCTCCACCGGCTTCTCTGAGTTCCCTCTGCTCCAGCCACCACAGCTGCATTCCGGCCTCAGGCCCTTTGCACTTGTGGCAGCCCTCTGTGGACCCTCAGCCCCCAGGTCTCCCCAAGGCCGATTCCATCCTGTTCTTCCTAAAATGTCACCACTGCTAAGACGCTTCCTCCGCCTGAACTCCCTGCAGGGTCACCTGACACTAGAAAGAACACACAAGAGACACTTGGTAAATATTTGTTGACTAAGTAAATCAATTAGGGGCTCCGAAAGGAGCATTCAAGGATCTAGGTTTGAGACCACCTCAGCTGCTGGGTGACCTTGGGCAAATCACAACCTCTCTGAGCCTCAGATTTCCCAATTCTAAATAAAATCTCTCCCCTTGACTGGATAGCTCAGACTTTCTGACCTCGAAGACCTCAGAGCCTACCCCAGGCTGCAGCCCTGTTCCTGGGGCCTATTGAGGAGAGAAGGCTGGGCAGCCCCACGCTCCAGGGGCCAGCAGCCCCGCTAGGATAAGCTTGGCCAGGGGCTTCCCGGCTTCCAGGGAGCTGGAGCAGCTCAGTCGCTGCCCACGTGGGGGGCGCCAGCCCCCCCAATGCTCTTGCCTGCGAGCCAGATGCCTAGGCAGGGACGGGCACCCGGAGTGTCGGGTGCTGCTACCACCCGCTGCCTGGGGGAGGCCGAGGCCACCGGCCACTGCTCAGAGCCACAGCCCGAAACAGCTTGGAAATGGGCCTGGGCTCGGGCTCAGGCGAGGTTGGGGAGGTGCTAACAGATACTGAGCACTTGTGTCCAGGGCGGCAGGTGAAAAGAAACCAGGACCAGGAGCCTGGAGGGGGCTCCGAGGGGCTCTGGTGGCCACTGGGCCTGGGTGCCAGGGCCTCGGCCCGTGGGGAAGGGGACATTGAAAAACTGCACCCAGTCAGGGTCTGAACTGGAAGGTCACTGAGTCACTAATTCAGGCTAGGGTGTCACTGACTGAGGGCACATTGTCAGGGCTCCAGGTGATTCAGAGCCCCCAACACAGTCCCAGGAAGGCCAGGCCAAGAGTGGAACGGGTTGTGTTCCTGTGTGAGTGGAGGGAGGTAGGGAGGGAGGGG